>HG996506.1:11542500-11632500 GCA_905340225.1 Abrostola tripartita | reverse complement strand
AAGGTTCTCATGATTGGAGCCAGATGTTGAGTGAACTGCGAGAATTGCGCCGGGCTGCGGATGAAACAGGTAGACAAATTACGTCCTTAAAGCAGGCTACACCATCCTACGCCGATATCTTGTCTCGTCCAGGCTATACCGCGAGGCACACAACACCGAACCACGCCATCATTGTGTCCTCAGATTTAGAAAAGGACACAAGCGATGAGGTACTTGGCAAGGTCCGCCAGGCTCTTGACGCGAAAACATGTGGACTGCAGGTTCAGAGGGTTCGCAAGGTTAAAAACCAAAAGGTTGTCTTAAGCTGCAACAATAGAGACGACATGATAAAAATGACTGAGAGGATTAAGAGAAGTGGTAACCTTATAGTAGAGGAAGCCAAGAACAAAGAACCACTTGTTATAATAAAAGATCTGCTGTCCTACAACACAGATGAGGACATCATAGCGTCTCTCAAGAATCAAAATACAGGCATACTTGGGGACCTGTCTGACGACGAAATTAAAGCCAGTGTCAGATACCGTAGGAAAGCAAGGAATCCACATGAGAATCATGTGATCCTACAGGTGTCACCCAAGGTCTGGCAAAGGTTGACGTCAGCGGGCAGAATACATATTGATCTGCAGTATGTTTCGGTGCAGGATCAGTCCCCTCTCATGCAATGTACGCGTTGTCTGGGGTACGGGCATAGTCGCAAGTTATGCAAAGAAAATGAGGATCGATGCAGTTACTGCGGCGGCGCTCACGTAAGAGCAGAATGCTCCGTCTATGCCGCTGCCAAAACACCCGTCTGCTGTAACTGCAAAGAAGCAAAATATCAGGAGACCGCGCACAGTGCATTCGACAAGGACTGTCCTATCCGCCGCAAGTGGGACACTATAGCGAGGTCTAGCGTCTCGTATTGTTAACGCCGAGGGCACCTCAATAATGGATAGTTCACAAGATGTAAATATGAATATAAATATTAAAAGACCCTACAAAGTGGTACAAGCTAACCTACAACGCAAGAGACTCGCCATTCAAGAACTCCTACAAGAAACCACTAAACACAAATTTGACATAGCACTCGTACAAGAACCATATACAGGAAACACTGGAGAGCTCAAGCGGTACGCGGGCACCCGTGTAATTCAGTGCGGACCACACAGAACAAAACCGGTTAAGTCAGCCATTATTATCTTTAATGATGAGATTGAGGTACAAAACGACCAAACACTGAATACCGAGAATATTGCAGCCACGCTACTAAAAACAGACAAGTGGAGAATAGGAGTTATATCTGTATACTTTGAAGGAAGCGAGCCGCTTGAGCCATATATAAACCAATTAAGACGAGTTCTTGAAATAATGAACACTGATAAGATAATCATCGGCGGTGATGTCAATTCACACAGCACATGGTGGGGAAGCACGGAGGAGGACAGTCGCGGAGAGACACTTAGAGGTTTTCTCGACGAAATTGAGATGTTTATTTTAAATCAGGGATCTGAACCTACGTTCGATACCGTTAGAGGAGATCGCATTCTCACTAGTAATGTGGATATTACAGTATGCTCAGCGAACTTCTTAGAACATGTCACTGATTGGAGAGTCGAGAAATCATTAACAAGTTCAGATCACAATGCTATTACACTTACCATCAATCTTGAAAAGTCCTCTGGAGTAAAACCTAAAAGCGCCACCCGCGTTTACAACACACGAAAGGCGAACTGGAGACTGTTTACTGAAATCATACAAAAAACACTTAAAGATTCAGGGATCACAATAGAATACATTCAACAAATACAAACCAAAATAGAACTAAACAGCACAATAGATAAATATATTTCATGCATAAAGGATACCTGTGAACAAACAATACCATTAATAAAAAATAATAAAAAGAAGTCATACTTACCTTGGTGGACCGATGATCTGGAACGCCTGAAGAGTGAAGTCAACACGAAGAGACGAAGGATATCAGTCGCAGCTCCCTCCCGAAGATCACACGTTGTCAGCGAGTACCTGGAAAGCAAGAAACAATATGAAGAAGCAGCAAATCACGCACAGACGCAAAGCTGGAAAGATTTTTGTTCTAAGCAAGATGGGGAAAGCTTGTGGGATTCCATATATCGTGTTATAAAACGTTCAAACGGGAAGCAAGATGACCAACTTCTTGTAGACAATGGAGTCGTATTAGAACCAACCAAGTCAGCAGAGTTACTGACCAAAACGTTTTTCCCTGGTGATGATTATAGCACCGATAATAATACACACGCTGCCATAAGAAAAAACGCAGAAGACTTAAATAGCTCTGGTCAAACTGAAACCAATGATCCGCCATTCACGGATGCGGAGCTAAAACGGGTGTTAAACAGCTTTAATCCCAAAAAAGCCCCCGGACCGGATGGTTTCACAGCTGACATATGTAGAGTAGCAATAGAGTCTCAACTGTCAATATATTTAGCGATTGCAAACCGATGTCTTGCATTATCAAATTTCCCAAAACCCTGGAAGGAAGCAGCAGTAGTAATATTAAAGAAGCCTGGCAAATCCGACTATACACAACCGAAATCTTATAGACCAATCGGTCTACTGTCAGTGTTGGGAAAGATCTTAGAAAAGTTAATGATCAAAAGAGTCAAGTGGCACACCCAATCAAAGATGAATCCTAGACAATACGGCTTTGTTCTGCAGCACAGCACCGAGGATGCGCTTTTCGATCTTATGCAGCGCATCAGAAATAACCTGGCGAACAAAGAAATATCGTTAGTAGTGTCCCTTGATATTGAAGGAGCCTTTGATAGCGCATGGTGGCCCGCCATCAAATGCCAACTTGCAATTAAAGGCTGCCCAATCAACCTCAGAAGAATGATCGATAGTTATCTTGAAGACAGAAGTGTAATTGTTCACTACGCGGGAGAAAAAGCGAAACGACCTAATACGAAAGGATGCATACAAGGCTCCATTGCTGGCCCCGCTTTTTGGAACTTGTTACTAGACCCACTTCTTGAAGACCTTAACAAGAAAGGTGTCTACTGCCAGGCCTTCGCGGATGACGTTGTTCTGATATTTTCCGGTCAGAAGTCAAGCAACATTAAAGAAAAGGCAGATGAAGTTCTCACCTATGTGCATGAATGGGGCATCCAAAACAAGCTTAAATTTGCAGCGCATAAGACTGAAGCGATGATAATTACAAAGAAACTAAAGTATGATGTCCCAGACGTGTACATGGGGGGAAAACCCATTAAATTGGTCAAAGAGATTAAAATTCTTGGATTAATAATAGACTTTAAATTGACCTTCAATAGTCACGTCACACATGTATGCAAAAAAGCATCTAATATCTTTAAAATGGTGTCTAGAACTGCGAAAATCGAATGGGGGTTAAACCCGGAAATAATAAGGACAATTTACATAGCCGTAATTGAGCCCACGATCATGTATGCCGCAAGTGCTTGGGCACCAACAGCTGAGAAACTCATGACCCAGAAGTTACTCAATGCAATCCAGAGGGGATTTGCACAAAAGATCTGTAAGTCGTACAAAACTGTGTCTCTTAACGCAGCATTAATATTGGCTGGACTTATCCCCTTGGATATCCGAATACAAGAAGCTGCACAACTGTACATAGCAAAAAGACCTGACCAAACACCAGAAGATGAGATACGACAAACGGAGGATCGCATTAGTTACAAAGAAGCACCGCATCCGGCCTCAGTGTTGGATATAGAATTTACAAGCCTAGGTGACATGCGACCCGACAATATGGAAGAATACGATCTACCGGAAGTCCAAATATATACAGATGGCAGCAAGATGGATAATAAAGTCGGTGCAGCATATTCATGTTGGGTAGGTGGATCAGAAAAACGAACTAAAAAGATGCGACTGGAGTCATACTGCACAGTATTCCAAGCAGAACTGTATGCGCTCTACAAAGCTACTGAGTTGGTTGAGAAACTTAAACAAAATACGGTGGCTGTGCTGAGCGACTCCAGATCGGCTTTGGAAATTATTAAGAACCCAGACACCTTCCACCCATTAGCTTTTAAAATAAGAACAAACTTGACTAGACTAGAAACTACAGGATTAACAATTAAATTGTACTGGGTGCGAGCACATGTAGGCATCCCAGGAAATGAGAGAGCTGATGAATTGGCAAAACAAGCGGCAGAATACAACCGTACATCCGCCTCCTATGACAGTCGTCCTATTTCTCACATTAAAAACGAAATCCGATGGAAGTCTATTCAAACGTGGAATAAAAGATATCAAGAAGGACAGACGGCCGCAGTAACAAAATTATTCCTCCCAAACGCAATAACAGCCTACAAACTTGTACGGAATATAAAAATAGAACCAATCATGACTCAAGTAATAACAGGACATGGCGGATTCTCTGCATACTTGGCACGGTTTAAGTGCAAAGAAGATCCAGCGTGTATCTGTAGCCCGGAAGTTGAAGAATCAATATCACATCTCTTAATAGAATGCCCAAAATACAATAACAAAAGATATGACCTGGAAATGAAAACAAAAACAAAACTTACAACTGCAACTTTATACGAATTATACTCAAATAATAAAACAAGACCGAAATTGATACAATACTGTAAAGAAATAGCAACCGACGCAATAACGCGAAACAAAACGAGATAAGTAAAACTAACTCATATAATAATATATTATTAAATATACTAGATAAGAAAAACTAATAAATACTTAGAAAATAATACTAACTAAAGTCTCCGACCTCAATATCGGGGGAGAAAAAACGAAAAAACTTAGAAAAAAAAAAAAAAAAAAAAAAAAAAAAAAAAAAAAAAAAAAAAAAAAAAAAAAACCTAACCTAACCTAACCTAACCTAACCTAACCTAACCTAACCTAACCTAACCTAACCTAACCTAACCTAACCTAACCTAACCTAACCTAACCTAACCTAACCTAACCTAACCTAACCTAACCTAACCTAACCTAACCTAACCTAACCTAACCTAACCTAACCTAACCTAACCTAACCTAACCTAACCTAACCTAACCTAACCTAACCTAACCTAACCTAACCTAACCTAACCTAACCTAACCTAACCTAACCTAACCTAACCTAACCTAACCTAACCTAACCTAACCTAACCTAACCTAACCTAACCTAACCTAACCTAACCTAACCTAACCTAACCTAACCTAACCTAACCTAACCTAACCTAACCTAACCTAACCTAACCTAACCTAACCTAACCTAACCTAACCTAACCTAACCTAACCTAACCTAACCTAACCTAACCTAACCTAACCTAACCTAACCTAACCTAACCTAACCTAACCTAACCTAACCTAACCTAACCTAACCTAACCTAACCTAACCTAACCTAACCTAACCTAACCCATCGATTTTTAAAGTGTTATAATTGTCCCTTTTACGTTTGTTAGTGTCCCCAAAAATCGTTAGATATTTTATCTACAATAATCTGCTGTCTGAATTGACCCCCCCTTTTATAATTGCGGAATTATCGATAATTTTCTCTTTTCAAAATTTCATCAAAATATACAAATTTTCATAAAATCGAAATTTCCGTTTTCTCTTTTTAATAATTTGTTTTTAAGATCTTCAAAATTCAAACACTTAAATATCTTTGTTTTAGTATATAAATATCGCTTATATCACTTACGTCTCATGTGTAACTTCAGTTTTTAATAAATTTTATTTTGGAGGACCTTTTAGAAAGTCATCCAAATAAATATATATAAATGTTCAAAATTCGATAACTTTTTTGTTTCTATAATCAAAATTATTAGTTATACCTTAATACATGCGCAATACTAAGGGTCAAAATCTGTAGGAAGCAGAACTTTGAATTTCAAAACAGGTTCACTTATAATAATAGTTAAATATACACTTTTATTGACGATTCTTAGACATAAGTTATAAAATCGATAACTTTCGTATTCTTGACGTTTAAGATATCATTGATAGCTTAAAATATACAGTAGGGACAAAACAAGATTTTGTAGGAAACAGAAATTTGATTTTCGGGACTAAACATTATTTGTCACAACAAACACATTGACAAAATTCCAACTTTTTGAGGGTTGCATTTTATGCAACAATTATCTTTTACAGTTTTAAATTTACATGCCTATTGGCTTTATATTGACTAAACACTTGCTGAAAAGCACTCAATTATCTAATTATCTTAAGTCTATTGACACTCCGGCATTTACACCGGAGACTTCTGCAAAAACATCTGACGTCTTTTGACACTCCGGCCTTTACTTATTTACACTTTTACGCTTTATTCCTGACACTTCGGCTTTTACACCGAAGTTAAGATAGCAACATCAGTGTTTTTGCATTTTAATTTGATCTGTCACTATACAAAAGCTTAGGTATAGGAAGGAAGGAAAATGTTCGGCTTCAGAACTCCCGCGAAGAGAGCCCCGGAAACGGAGTCACACTCCCCGACACACAAGCCTAGCCCGCCTAAACCATCACAGGTGAGACGCAGCATCGGGGAGTGGGAATCCGCAAGTAAGGTGACACCCACAACATCTTCCCCTTCTTCTGCAATAGCACCCCCGGCGGCCCCCCTAAAGCCGAGACTGAAACCCGCGCCCTCCCAGGAGGGAAAAGCAATACCAGCTCGCAGGGTCTCGGTCGAAGCAACCGAAGCACCACCAACTAACACCCCTGTCAGTAGGTTGGAAGAGGCCAGAGCATGCCTAAATAGGGCGAAACTGTGCCTCTCCACCTCAAGAAACCTAAAGACAGACCTAAAAGAGGGTATCACAGCCGCAATCGACAGGTTATACAAAATTGTAAAGGAGGCGGAAGCCGAACTAAATAAGATACGAAAGGGAAAGGGAGAGGTAGGAAAAGGGCCTGAAGTGGAAGAACAAACTACAAAGTTGGGAGAAGTTATAAGGAAAAAAGATAGAGACGAGAGCCTTATACTGGAAAAATTGGAAGAGAACAAAATCATAATGTTGGAGAACGGAAGAAAGGTAGAAGAACTTAAGAAGATTATGATAGACAGTCACAAGGAAACGCTCGAAAAAGCCACGTACGCGAGTGTGCTAACAGCGGAGACACAATCCAGACCGGCCACAGACCGACCAACCTTGCACTCCGTTGTTGTCACATCCACGGACGAGATGGAAACAGGGGAAGATATTTTGGAGAAAGTGAGGAAGGCTATAGACGCAAAGGAAGGATGGGTACAAGTGGAGAGGGTCAGGAAAGCAAAGGACAGGAAGATCATAATGGGGTGTAGGAGCAAAGAGGAAAGGAACAAGGTCAAGAACAGACTAGAGGCAGTGGGACAAAACCTCGTTGTCGAGGAGGTCAAAAACAAGGACCCGCTTCTGATTCTGAGGGACGTGTTGCTGATTCACAGCGAAGACGAACTCCTCAAAGCCCTCAGAAATCAGAACCGGGGGATCTTTGTCAACCTCGACATCGGGCAAGACAGAATGAATATAAAGTTCCGGAAAAAGGCCAGAAATCCTCACAACTGTCACGTCATTTTGAGTGTATCCCCCATTATTTGGAAGAGGGCGACTGAAGCTAGGAAACTAAAAATCGACCTCCAAAATGTCCATGTCTTCGACCAGACGCCATTAATACAATGCACTCGTTGCCTGGGGTACGGGCACAGCAAAAAGCACTGCATAGATTCTGATGATCTATGCAGTCATTGTAGTGGCCCGCACCTCAGGACCGAGTGCCCAAAGCAAGAAGCGGGCGAAGCGCCAGAATGTAAAAACTGTTTGGAAGCAAAAATGTCAGATTGCAAACACAATGCCTTCAGCATTGACTGCCCAGTTAAGAAAAAATGGGACGCACTCGCCCGCGCTTGCATTCAGTATTGCTAACGTTGTCCCGAAGTGCACCTCCTGCAACGACAAAACTATTAGGATGAAACAAACGAATTTTAAACATAACCTATTATTTAATTTAACATTAACATTAAGAAGAACAAATTTGAAGATGCTTCATGTGAAACAACCCCAAATTGCAAAAGTCTTACAACTATTAATAGTAATAAAAACAAAAACTTCAGGAATTGAAAACATTAAATACAAATATAACACAGAATATGAATTTAACAAACAAACTTTGAAATACTCTAGAGTCAAAAGTCAAAAAGTACATACCTTGTCGTTGTGGTTCGAGGAACTATCGGAGAGGAATTGGCAAACTGGATATAGAAGATTCAGCAAGAACAGGAACGCAGCATCTGAAAGAGAAAATAATAGCGTCAAGAAACAAAAAGATTTTAAATGTAGTAGTAGTATCCCGCGTTTTAAAAAATTGCAGCTAAAAAGAATGAAGAGAAATGAAGGAAAAATTTCGGAAGCAAGAAAATCAAAATTTGTAAAAGTGCGAAAAGGTAAAGTATGACACCACTGTATAATAAGTATACAGTGGCGGTCATACAGAAGATGTAAAGAAGAAGCTGGCAATAGAGACGGGAAATATATATAAACAAGAAAAACATGCTACAACCAAAATAAGTAAAACAAAACAAAAAACCGTAAGAAGACAAAAGCAATCAACCTCAAATCTCCACAAAAACCCAAACCAAACAGAGAAGAAAACTGAAATCCTGACTACTAAAGGCCCTGATCATGTTAGGGGTACTTTTATTAAAAAAAAAAAAAAAAAAAAAAAAAAAAAAAAAAAAAAAAAAAAACCTAACCTAACCTTTTTTTTTTTTTTTTTTTTTTTTTTAACGTGCGGAAAATGCATTACGCATACTCCGTCGTTGGGAGACGACGGGGTTATGTGGGACTCCCCCCCGTGAACCGAAAAGGCCGGTCCACGAGGGTATACCCACTAAAAACCACACATGCCTGCTGGCGCCTATGATGGCGGGGAGGCGGGATCGCTATTAGCACTCTACCGCCAACCCCGCCGGCGCTGCCGCCCTGAAAAGGGCGGAACTTCGCTGTATGTGCCCCCCCGGGGAATAGGGGGGCAGCAGGACTTCGGCGAAGGCCAGTGCAATGCGGAGGTGGGTCTCCCAACCCAATCTCCGCAGGCCTTCGCACAGCAAGGAGTCGGCTAGTCCAACTCCTCGCTGTCTTCCCTTAACGCGCAGCGCTCAATGTAGCGCGCGCCCACGGGCATAGGTGGCCCTGAGGCCTTTATGCCTACGGGGGTTGGAGGAGAGCGTTGTCTGCCCTCCTCCTCCCCCTGGGTCGTCGTGCGCGGCTTGGGAGAGCGGGCGTGAGCTCCCGCTCTCTTTCAGCCGCCTCTTTGAGCGCCATCACCTCCCCACAAAACTCCGTGATGGCGCTCCAGGACCCCTCGCTCCCTACCATCTCTTCAACGACAGCTGGAAGCGAGAGGTCCGACCCGATAACAGCGGCGAGTGTTCGGCGCTGCACAGCCCAAGCCGGACAATGCTCGAGCGTGTGCTGCGCCGTGTCCTCGCCGCACGGACAGTGGTGGCAGGCCCTGGACGGCTCTCTGCCCACCCGACACAGGTAGCTGCCGAAGCAGCCGTGCCCCGACAGCACCTGCGTCACTCGAAAAGTGAGTGTCCCGTGGCGCCTCCTCAGCCACTCCATGAGACGAGGGCGGACGGCTTCAATGGTCCGAAGACCGGCTGTAGGCCGGGTAAGCCTGTCCGCCCACTCCAATACGAGGGCTCCACGGAGCTCCTCCATACGCCGCTCGACGGCTCGAGGCGGGGGCCTTTCGCCGCGTTCAGCCAGTTCCTTGCGCCAGCAATAGGCGGCCGCAAGGGCTCTGGCGTCCAGGTCCCACGGCATCGCCGAGGCCAGCACACATGCTGCCTCGTGCGAGATGGTGCGATAACCGCGGACGACCCGGACGGCAATTGCTCGCTGCGGCCGCCGCAAGGAAGCGGCGCCGCGCGGCGTCAGATGATTCGCCCAGACTGGCGCACCATAGAGCGCCATCGAGCGGGCAACCCCCATGAAGAGGCGCCGGACACTCACCTTCGGTCCCCCCAAATTCGGGAGGAGCCGTCCCAGAGCAGCTGTAGCTGCGCAGACTCTGGGCCCCAATCGGTCGAAGTGGGGGTCGAAGGTCCACCTGCCATCGAGCACCAGCCCGAGATAGCGCATGGTGGACCCGATGTTGATTCGAACCCCCCCAACGACGATGTGGGACCCAGCAGGTGGCGCTTTCCGGGGCCCATGAAAGAAGAGGGCCTCGGACTTGGATAGCGCCACCTCCAAACCAAGAGCGCGAATGCGCCCGACCACGTGGGCCACTCCGGCCGTGGCGAGTATGGACGCCTCCCTGTGTGACCTCCCCCGGGCCATCACGAGTGTGTCGTCAGCGTAGCACACGACGCTGACACCCGGGAGAGTGGCGCCCCGCAACACCCAGTCGTAGCCGATGTTCCACAGGAGAGGTCCGAGGACTGACCCCTGTGGAACACCGCAGGTCACCGGTTTGGTGACCAGCCCGCCACGGCCTTCAAAGACCACGGCCCGGTTGGCCAGATAGGCCCCGACTACTCGGCGGAGATAATTCGGCACTCCGTGAAATTGGAGCGCCGCCGCAATACAACTCCATGGCAGGGTGTTGAAGGCGTTGGCAATGTCGAGAGACACAGCCAGCAACACCCCGCCGCCCGATACTGTCTGGTCCGAGAGGGCCTTGACGCGCAAGATCGCGTCAACGGTCGAGCGACCCCCCCGGAATCCGAACTGGTTGTCGGACAGATCGGGCCCTACCCTTGTTAGGTGCTTGACGAGGCGAGCGGCGATAATTCGCTCGAAGAACTTTCCCACCTCGTCAAGCAACACTATCGGCCGGTATGCGGATGGAGCGTCCACGGGGCGCCCCTCCTTCCGGAGCAGGACGAGCCTGCCTGCCTTCCACTGCTGTGGGAACTCTCCGCGCTGCAGGCAGGCGTCGAGAAGTCCTCGTAGTCGGGGCCCTAGGGCCTTGAGTGCCAGGGCCAGTACTCGGCCGGGCACTCCGTCGGGACCGGGGGCGGTGTTCTTGGCTTTAAGCCGAAGCTCTGCCGCCCCTAGCTCTGCAGATGTGATCGCAGGCACGGTCCCGTCATCACTCCCGGTCGCCCGCGGATGCTGCATCGGCGGGGGAGTATGGTGCGTCCTCATCGGGAAGAGGGTCGTCGTCACGGTGTCCAGAAACTGGGGATCCAGGGTCTGGGTCAGCGGGGGCGCCCAAGGGCGGAGTTTGCCGCGTACCCACTGGTACGGGCGCCCCCACGGATCTGCGTTGAGGGTGGCCAGCTGCTCCTCGCGAGCCGCGTCCTTGGCCCGGCCGATTGCCTGTTGAAGGGCCACTGTGGCCCCTCGGTAGGCGGCGTAGAGCCGGGCTTCCAGAGCGCGGTCGGTAGTGCGCCTTCTGCGCTGGCGCGTGTACGCACGCCTGTGTTGGGCGCACGCCACGCGCAGCTCCGACAGCTCAGCTGACCACCAATAGACTTGGCGTCGTGAGGGCCGCGACTTGGCCCGGGGCATTGCGCTGTCACAGATGTTAGACATTGCGCTCCGGAACCAAGCCGCCTCCTCGTCTACCCCCACGAACGCCGCTGACGTGCCGACCCAGGCCTGAACGATGGCTGCCTCCTGCAGCACATCCCTGTCCAGTCTCTGGAGCACCCATCGCGGAAACATCGGACGCGACGACGATGACGACGACGACGACGTTGAAGGGGCGGAGACGTCAAACCGGATATAGCGGTGATCCGATAATGTCTCCACCCCCTCTAACACTCTCCAGTCGGTGACCCTGCCCGCGACAACTGGACTTGCGAAGGAGACGTCCACGATGGACCCGCCCAGCTGCCGCACGCAAGTGTGCACCGACCCCCGGTTGAGGACGCACAGTCCCACCGCTACCAGCCACTCCTCCACGAGTGCGCCTCGCGCATCGGTGGCGGGGGAACCCCAAGCCGTTGACTTGGCGTTGAGGTCCCCGAGAACAATCGCCGGAAGGGGGCGATTTCGCCCAATCAGGGCCCCCAAATTATCGAGAAACGTCTCGAACTCGGCGAAGACCCTGTTAGGCGAGAAGTACACCCCCAGAACGAGTGTGTTCTCTGCCACCGCTGCGACGCATCCCGGCCGCCTAGCGACCACCCGAAGAGGAGCCCGCGAGACTAGGGCGACTGAGCTTGCTCCGTCACCCACCCAGTTGTCCCTGGGGGGAACGAAGTACGGCTCCGCGACCGCTGCCACATCGATTGACCACTGCGCCATGCTCTGAACAAAAAGGTCCTGAGCTCGGGCGCAGTGGTTCAGATTCGCCTGCAGGAATCGGTGGGCCATGTTAATCTTGGGCCATGGGTACCACCGACTCCCCGGCTACCGGAGCAGCTGGAGCAGGGGTCAGCTGCGGAGCCGCAGCACTTTTCCCCCCCTTCTTCCTTGGCTTCTGCGCCGTGGCCACCTTGCAGGCCTTTGTCCCGATTTGATGGTCGGCGGGACGACCTGCATCGGCACATGCCGAGCAGTGCGCATTAGCAGTGCACTGCTTGACGAGGTGGCCGGTCTGCCCGCAGTTGAAACACAGCGAGCTCCGGTCCACCCCAGTGCACTCCGGCTTTGTGTGCCCCATCTGCAAGCACCGGTAGCACCGTTTGCGGCGCTCCTCGAGGAGTTTCACTTGCGCCGAAACCCACCCGACGAGCAGCCGCTTCTGCGACACCTTCCTGGCGACGGCGACAGGGCACCGCACAACAACAGAGCCCACGCCGGACTCCCCTCGCTGCACCTCCGATGCCTTTATGGCCTCCGGTGCGCAGCCACCCTCGCGGGCCACGGCGTTGGCGACCTCCTCACTGGTGACGGAGTCATCCAGGCCCTTTATGCGCAGCTGTGCGCTCTTCACGGGCCTGGAGACAGTCACGTCCTCCGACTTGAAGGCCGCCCGAATTTTGTTCGCCAGGGCGTCGGCTTTATCGCCGGTTTTGGTCCCTGGCAGCTCAAACATCCGGGCTCCCGACTTCGCCTGCCTGTAGCGGAGGCCTGGGATGTCCAGCTCCTTGAAAGGGAGCTTCTCCTTGACCTCGGCAAGGATCGAGGCGTAGGTTACGCCCCGCTCCAACGCACTCGGCTGCAGCTGTATCACTACAGCTGAGGAGGCGGGCGCGCGCAGCTCCTTCTTCTTCTTGCCCTTTTTAGGGCCCGACTTTTGCTTGTCGGAACCCTTGGGCTTTTTGGCCTTCTTGCCGTTTTTCCCCACTGTGGTCCAGCCTTCAGAGTTGGCGCTGGTACCCACAGTGGGCTGTGAGACCGTAGATGTACTGGCCTCAGCAGACGTCTGGGCTAAGGGTGCTGCTTGAAGGGGCTCCTTGTTGGAGCCCGCACCCTTCTTCCCTTTACCCCCTTTCTTCCGCCCCTGGACTGGAGCCGAAGTTGGGGGCTGTGCAGATGCCGTCGGAGTCGGTTTCGGAACCTCAGCAGACGGCTTTGGTGCCTGCGCCGCCCTTTTGTCATCAGCAGCCAACGGCGGCCGTAGCCGCACCTCCGGCAGCAATCTGTCCTCCAGCGTGGCGAATCTGGCGTTAACCATGGTCCCGACTTGGACCATGATCGTCCGCACCAGCTCCTCGCTGTCGAACAGCGGTTTGGCAGGCTGCGCCTCAACGACCGGAGCGACGGGAGCTGCCCTCTGCAGCGTCGCCTCCGCCCGCAGCTCCTTGAACTCCCTGCGGAGTTCCTCCATCTCGCGCTGCATGCGAGCGTTGTCCACTTGCAGCCGAGCACACTCCGCCTGCAGCAGAGTCGTCTCTTCGGAGACGGAGCGAGAGCTCAACGTCTCCACGACTTCTTTCATCAGGGCCGCCGCTTGATTCAGGGCACCCTGAAAGGGGCCCTTGAGGTTGCGCGATTTGCTCGCAACCTTGAGAATCACGTCGATACCCTCCTGCGCCGTTTTGTTGATGGCCGAGACAGACTTCTCGCTGAGTTTGCCCTTGCCATCAACTAGCGCCTTAAGGTGTGCCCTAGACGTTTGGGCACGTTTGGTGGCCAGGATAACGTCATCCTCAGCCGCCAACCTTAGCGCCTTCTCCTTCTCGACGTTTAATGCAGCTTGAGCTGCCGCCAAACCAACGTATTGGCCGGTTGTAGGTGGACGTCCTCGTCCTCGCTTTGGGGTATTGCGCCCCGAAAGCGAGGATCTGGACGCCGGCCTAGCCTCGTCTCCTGACGACGCCGACTCCCCAGACAGTGGCCGCTTGCGGAAAAACTTCCCGCAATCGCCGCGAACCACCACCTCCATCTCACTCGATGCGGAGTCAGACTCCGCACCGTCCACAACATCTTGGGTTTTGGGTTTTTTTATGTTTAAAGATTCCATAAGATTCCCCCAACCTAACCTAACCTAACCTAACCTAACCTAACCTAACCTAACCTAACCTAACCTAACCTTTTTTTTTTTTTTTTTTTTTTTTTTTTTTTTTTTTTTTTTTAACGTGAGGAAAATGCGTTACGCATTCCCCGCCGCTGGGAGGCGACGGGGATATGTGGGACTCTCCCCCGTGAACCCAATAAGATCCACGAGGGCCTACCCACTAAAAACCTCACATATTGCCTGCATCAGCGCATAAGTGGCGGGGAGGCGGGATCGCTATAGCATTCTACCGCCAACCCCACCAGCGCTATCCGCCCTGTAAAGTGGGGCGGATTCTTCGCTCCCCCCTATGTAGAGGTAGGGGGGTACAGGACTTCGGTGCAGAGGCCAGTGCAATGCAGAGGTGGGTCTCCCAACCCAGCCTCCGCGGGCCTCTGCTCAGTGAAGGGACAGGGACGAAAGCTCCGTCCCCTCACTGACCCTTTGGCGCATGGGTGCGCGTCACCAGAGGGAGAGGTGGGCCACATCAGGCAGACATGGGCACCACCTCCCCACCAGTGGCAGCTGGAGCAGGGGTCGGCCGCAGGGTTGCGGTCTTCCCCTTACCCTTTTGGGGCACGCTAGCCCCACAGGGCTTGGTGCCGATCGGGTGGTCAGCCTTTCGACCCGCAGCAGCACAGACTGTGCAGTGCGGATCCCTGGCGCACGACTTGGCCAGGTGGCCGACCTCGCCGCAGCGGTAGCACTGCGTGCGGCGTTCCTCCTCGGACGTGCAGAAGTGCTGCACGTGCCCGTTCAGTAGGCAGCGGAAGCATCGGGTGGGCCTGGCATCGAGCAGTTTTACCTGCGCCGAGACCCATCCGACCAGCAGCCTACCTCGGGCCACCTTTTGCGCGGCTGCCACAGGGCAGCGCACCCATACGCTGCCAAGGCCGGAGGGGGTGTGACGTACCTCCCCCGCCTTGACCTCGTCGGCCGTGCAGCCACCCGTACGGGCGACTGCGGCGACGACACTTTCGGACGTCGCGGAGTCGTCCAAGCCCGAAATGCGCATCTCTGCGCACTTGATAGGCCTGGAGACCCGGACGTCCTCGGCACCCAGTGCCTCTCTCAATTTAGCCGCGAGGGCGTCGGCCTTCTCGCCGCTCTTCGCCCCCGGCAACTCGAAGATGCGGGCCCCGGTCACCGCCTGCCTGTATCGCAGGCCGGTGATTCCGAGGTCCGCCAGGGGCACCTTCTCCTTGGCCGTCGTGAGGACGGCCGCATAGGAGAGGCCGCGCTCAACCGCGCCTGGCTGCAGCGTAATTACTACAGCCGACGAGCGCGGCACGCGCAGCCTCGGTGCCCTCTTCTTAGGCGCCTTCTTGGGCGCCTTTTTCTTCAGCCCCTTTGCAGGGGCGCCCGAGCCCTTGTTGCTGGGCTGTTCGGGCTTCTTCTTCCCCTTCTTCTTGGCCACCGTGGTCCAGCCCTCCTCCGTTAGGACGGGGCTGGCAGAGGTGGTGGCCTCAGGGGCGGCCGCCGCTGAAGAAGTCGAAGGCTGCGGAGGCTCCGCAACCTTCTTCTTCTTGGGCTGCTGCTTCTTTCCCTTGGGAGGGTCCGAAGCAGCAGCAAGCTGTGGGGCAGCAGTAGGGGCAGGCACCATCTGCACCTGCTCCGTCGCCGCCGGCAAACTCTCGACCGGAGCCGGAGAGTCCGCCCTTCTTCTGTCCGCCGCGAGGGGTGGACGGGTCCGCTGCTCAGGCAGCAAGCGGTCGTCCAGGGCGGCGAACCGCGCGTTCACCATGGTCCCGACTTGGACCATGATGGCGCGCGACAATTCCTCAACGTCCAAGGACGGTGGACGCGCCGTCGCAGCAGCCGCGGCCTCAGCCGCACCCTGCCGCTTCGCCATGGAGCGGACTTCACGGCGAAGCTTCTTCAGTTCGCCACTGAGGGCGCGGCCATGCGCCTTCAGGTTGGCGTTTTCGTCCCTCAGCGCTATCATCTCGTCGTTGACGAAACGACCGCTGAGGAACCCCACATTGTCGCGGATGGTCTGCACGGCCTCGTTGAGGACCCGCACATACCCGCCCTTCAAGTTCCGCGACTTCTTGGCGACCTTTGTCACCAACGACAAAGCGTCGTCGACCGCGTCCTTGACGTGGACGCCGTACGTTTCCAACGAATCAAAGTCGTCGGATTCGACCTCCTGTATCGCCCTCTGGCGAGCTTGGTTGCGCTGCTCGGCAGCTTCTGCCTCACGGAGGATCTCCTCCTCCGTGTCTTGCTCCCGCTGCCGGGCTTGCGCGGCCTTCAGCTCGGCCTGGGCCTTGGCCACACCGACATATTTGCCGGAGGTTGGCGGTCGGCCCCTGCCTCGCTTTGACGCGCTCCCCGAGCGCGATCCTGACGTTGGCCTCGAGCCGCCTTCAGGCGACGACGAGCCAGACCGTGGCCGTTTCCGGTAGGTTTTGCCTACCGCCCCGACCACTAGGTCATCCGGGCTCCTGAAACCGGACGCGCCGCCGTCCGAAGTCGGCTCCACGTCGGTCCCGGAGCGTCTAGAGCCCTCCCGGCTCTTCCTCGAACTGCTCTTGCGAGCAGACGAGTGGCACTGGTTGCCCCCCCCAGAATACGAGGGGCAGACGGACCCCGAAGGGCCCGCAGAGGATTCTCCTTTCGCATTGCGTCCGGTACCTCCCTGGGGTAGTTTGTTGTCTCCAGGTGCCATTGTCATTGATATCCTTTTTTGTGCCAGGGGTGTGGTCCCCTGGGACATCCTCGGGACGGGGTTCGCCCCCGCCATTCAGCCCACGGCCGGACGTCACCAGCTCGAGCTTAGGGTAATTTTATAGTGTTGTCTTCACGCAGCCCCCGGCCAATAAAGGCAAGGAACCCCCATCCCTGTCCCAAAAAGAACAGGATTACGGGTTCGGCCGGCGGTGGCCAACTGCCATGCCCGACTGCCCACTCTCGTGAACAGCCGGACCCGCCGCCCGCGCTCGTAACCACCTCCCCCTCCAGAAGGAGAGGAGGAAACAAGCACTCCGCCGTCGCCGCTGCTCGGAATACGTCCGAGACGCCGACCGGCTCTCCGCACCTCGCAAAACCGCAAAGTGCGGACCAACGACGGTGACCAAAAGGTCCCGCCCGGCCAGACAAAAGGCATCTGACCAGACCCGCCGCCATGATCGCTTCTCGCGAGAAAAGCGATCCCAGCACAGTCAGTCGCTTGTTCGCATCCCAGTCATGTCCGAAAACGGACACGTACCTGGAGCGAACTTCCCCAACCCCCCAGCGACCGACTATGACCGCGTCCTCAATGAATGAGGAGCGGTCCCAACGCCTGGTTTTGGTCCGCGCCGGTCGAAACCGGTACCGCGCATATCTGCGCGGCGTTCCCCTATCCGCCACCCGGGGGACGCGCCCGATACGAGTCCAGAAACTCGTCCGGCAGGCCAAACTGACCCGCCGCGGGAACCTAACCTAACCTTTTTTTTTTTTTTTTTTTTTTTTTTTTTTTTTTTTTTTTTTTTTTTTTTTTTTTTTTTTTTTCAAGTGAGGAAATGCATTACGCATCCCCCGCCGTTGGGAGACGACGAGGGTATGTGGGACTCTCCCCCGAACCCAATAAGATCCAGGGGCATACCCACTAAAACCTCACATGCCTGCTCTGCGCTTTTGATGGCGGGGAGGCGGGATCGCTGCAGCATTCTACCGCCAACCCCGCCGGCGCTATCCGCCCTGTAAAGAGGGGCGGACTCGACATCGGTGCCCCCTTGTTGGAGAGGGGGCCGCAGGACTTCAGCGGAGGCCTATTCGGTGCGGAGGTGGGTCTCCCAACCCATGACTCCGCAGGCCTCCTGTGGCAAGGGGCGGTAGCGTGCCCCTTGCGTCATCTTTGGTGTGCGCACTATGTGCGCACACGCGACTCGGCCTCTGTTGAGCGGGCGGCAGTTCAGCCGCGTCTGCCGCCCTGAGGCCGAGTCTTATGGCGGCTGGAAGAGGGCGATGTCGGCCCTCCGCCGCCGCCGGGGCCGCCGGGCGCGGATTGGGAGAGCGGAGTCGAGTTCCCGCTCCCTTTCCGCAGCCTCTTTGAGCGCCATCACTTCTTCACAGAAGTCTGCGATGGCGCTCCATGACCTCTCACACCCTACCATCTCCTCGATGATGATTGGGAGCGAGAGGTCCGGCCCCACTTGGGCAACGAGTGTCCGGCGCTGCACAGCCCAGGCAGGACAATGCTCGAGCGTGTGCTGCGCCGTGTCCTCGTTGCCAACGCAGTGGTGGCAGGAAGTAGACTCCTCCCTGCCAGCCACTCGACACAGGTAACTGCCGAAGCACCCATGCCCCGACAGTACCTGTGTCAGCCGAAACGTGAGTGTCCCGTGACGTCTGCCCATCCAGTGGAATATTTGTGGGCGGACGGCTTGGATCGTCCGGTGTCCCGCTGTTGGGCGGGACAGCCTGACCGCCCACTCCAGGACGAGGGCTCTACGGAGCTCCCTCATGCGCCGCTCCACGGCTCTGGGCGGAGGCCCATCGCCGCGCGCCACCAGCTCCTTTCGCCAGTGGTAGGCGTCCGCCAATGCTCTGGCGTCCAGGTCCCACGGCAGGGATCCGGCTAGCAGACACGCTGCTTCGCCGGATACCGTGCGGTAGCCGCGGATGACCCGAACAGCCATCACTCGCTGCGGACGCCGTAAAAACATGGCGCCACGCGGCGTCAGACACTCGGCCCAGACCGGTGCTCCGTAGAGCGCCATCGAACGGGCCACGCCCATGTACAGACGTCGGACACTCTGTTTCGGCCCCCCCAAATTTGGCAGCAGCCGCCCCAAGGCGGCTGCCGCGGCGGCCACTCTGGGCCCCAATCGCTCGAAGTGGGGGTTGAAGGTCCACCTGCCGTCGAGCACCAGCCCGAGGTACCGCATGGTGGACCCTATATTGATAGTAACCCCCCCGACAACGATGTGGGACCCAGCAGGTGGCGCTTTCCGGGGCCCGTGGAAAAACAGGGCCTCGGATTTTGGTAGCGCCACCTCAAGGCCAAGGGCGCGAATGCGCCCCACGACGTGGGCCACTCCAGCCGTGGCGAGCAGAGACGCGTCCCGATGTGTTTTCCCCCGGGCCAGCACTAGTGTGTCGTCAGCGTAACACACCAGGCTGACACCCGGGAGAGTCGCGCCTCGCAGGACCCAGTCATATCCGATGTTCCACAGGAGAGGTCCGAGGACTGACCCCTGTGGAACACCGCACGTCACCTGCTTGGTGACCAGCCCGCCACGACCTTCGTAGGCAACCACTCTGTTGCCCAAATAGGCCCCGACTACTCGACGTAGGTACTCCGGCACTCCGTGAAATCGGAGCGCCGCGACGATGACACTCCACGGCAGAGTGTTGAAGGCGTTGGCAATGTCAAGAGACACAGCCAACAACACCCCGCCGCCCGACACTGTCTCGTCCGAGAGGGTCTTGACGCGCAGGATTGCGTCTATGGTGGATCGACCCCCCCGGAAACCGAACTGGTGTTCTGACAGGTCGGGTCCTACCCTGGTCAGGTGCTTGACGAGGCGAGCGGCGATAATTCGCTCGAACAGCTTTCCCACCTCGTCAAGCAACACGATCGGCCGGTATGCGGATGGAGCGTCAATAGGGCGCCCCTCCTTCCGGAGCAGTACCAGCCTGCCTGCCTTCCACAGCTGTGGGAACTCTCCGCGTTGCAGGCAGGCGTCGAGCATCGTCAGCAGTCGGGGCCTTAGGGCCTTGAGTGCCAGGGCCAAAACTCGGCCCGGCACGCCATCAGGTCCAGGGGCGGTGTTCTTCGCTTTGAGGCGAAGAACCGCCGCCCCAAGTTCTGCGGTGGTAACCGCGGGCACCTCCCCGTCGTCCACCGCTA
This sequence comes from Abrostola tripartita, assembly GCA_905340225.1. Lineage (NCBI taxonomy): Eukaryota > Metazoa > Arthropoda > Insecta > Lepidoptera > Noctuidae > Abrostola > Abrostola tripartita. The sequence continues at coordinate 11,612,329 of HG996506.1, read as the reverse complement.
CTCGCGAGAGCATCGGCGGGGGAATGTGGTGCGTCCTCGTTGGGAAGAGGGTCGTCGTCACCGTCTCCAGGAACATGGGCTCCAGCGTCTGGGTCAGTGGAGGCGCCCAAGGGCGGAGTTTGCCCCGTACCAACTGGTATGGGCGCCCCCATGGGTCGGCATTGAGGGTGGACAGCTGCTCCCGCCGAGCCGCATCCTTGGCCCGACTGATGGCCGATTGGAGGGACAGTTTTGCCCCCCTGTAGGCATCATACAGCCGGGCCTCGAGCTCGCGGTTAGCGGGGCGTCTTCGGCGCTGGCGCACGTACTCGCGCCTGCGCGCCGAGCACGCCACGCGCAGTTCCGCCACTTCAGCCGTCCACCAGTACACCTGACGTCGTGAAGGCCGCGACTTGGCCCGGGGCATCGCGCTGTCGCAGATGGTGGACAACGCATCCCGGAACCGAGCCGCTTCCTGGTCAACCCCCACGAACGCCGGTGAGCCAACCCAGGCCTGGACCAAGGCCGCTTCCCGCACCATGTCCCTATCGAGCTTTGTGAGCACCCACCGAGGAAATGCCGGTGGGTGTAGACTCGACGACGATGACGACGAAGGGGCGGAAACATCGAACCGGATGTACCGGTGATCGGACAGTGTCTCCACCCCCTCTAAGACCCTCCAGTGGGCGACCGTGCGCGCGACAACAGGACTTGCGAAGGTGATGTCCACTATGGACCCGCCGCGCTGCCGCACGCACGTGTCGACCGAACCCCGATTGAGGACGCACAGGCCCAACGCCAGCAACCACTCCTCCACGAGCTCGCCGCGAGCGTCGGTGGCGGGGGAACCCCAAGCCGTACACTTGGCGTTGAGGTCCCCAAGCAGAAGAACTGGGAGGGGGCGATTCTGCCCAATCAGGGCCTCCAAGCTGTTGAGGAAGACCTCGAACTCAGCAAGGACCCTGTTGGGCGAGAAGTACACCCCCACAACCAAAATGTTGTCCGCCACCGCTGCTATGCAGCCTGGACGCCTAGCGACAACCCGCAGAGGAGCAGAAGAGACGAGGGCAACAACCCCCGCCGCATCACCCGCCCAGTTGTCCCTGGGCGGGATGAAATAGGGCTCCGCAACCGCCGCGATGTGTATCTCCCACTGCGCCATGCTCTGGACCAGCAGGTCTTGTGCCCTGGCGCAGTGGTTGATGTTCGCCTGGAGGAATCGGTGGGCCATATCTTAATCCGACATGGTCACCACCTCTCCCCCGGCGTTCGCGGCCGGTGTTGGGGTCGGTTGCGGAGCGACCTTCCCTCCCTTCTTTTTGGGCACCTTGGCGAGCTGCCTATCGCAGGTTTTGGTGCCCATGCGGTGGTCCGCAGCCAGCCCAGCGGCTGCGCAAGCAGTGCAGTGCGGTGCTGCACCACACTGTCGCGCAATATGGCCGACCTGTCCGCAGCGGTAGCATTCACCGCTGCGGTCGACCTCTGACTGGCAGACGACCCGGATGTGGCCCTTCTGTAGGCAGCGGAAACAACGAGTGGGTCGGGCCTCAAGCAGCCTGACCTGGGCCGAGACCCACCCGATGAGGAGGCGCTTTGCCTGCACCACCTTGCCTGCCGCTGCCATTGGACACCTCAACCAAATGGTGCCCATGCCCGAAGGGCCACGACGAATCTCGCCAGCCTTTATGGAGTCAGGCTGGCACTCGCCCACACGAGCAACGACGGCCACTACCTCTTCAGGGGTGATGGAGTCGTCCAGGCCCGAGACGCGCAACTCCGCAGTCTTGATTGGCCTGGACACTCGTATGTCCTCCGCATTGAAAGCCGCCCGGATCCTGTTGGCGACGGCATCGGCTTTATCGCCGCTGGCGACTCCCGGCACCTCCAGGATTCGAGCCCCCGTCGCCGTCTTCTTTATCCTGACACTGGCAATGCCCAGGTCAGACAGGGGCACTTTGTCTCTTGCCTGTGTCAGGATAGAGGCGTAGGTCAAACCTCGCTCCTCCGCCCCCGGTTGCAGCTGTATAACGACAGCGGAGGAGCGCGGAGGACGCAGTTTCTTGGCCTGCCTCTTCTTCTTTGCCTTTTTGGGGCTTGGCTTGGATGAACCGCCCGACCCCTCAGCACTTTTTTTCTTCTTGGGCTTTTTGGCCACTACGGTCCAGCCCTCCTCGGCGGCGCTGGTATCAGCGGTCGGCGAGGTGATATCCGTCACAGTGGCAGGGATGGGCGAAGCTTGGGTCTTCTTGCCCTTCCCTTTGCCCTTCTTAGAGGCAGGTACAGCAGGAGGAGTGGGAGCAGCAACAGTGGAGCTCGCAGTTTTCTGCTTCTGCTGCGGCCTTTGCTGTTGCTTCTCTTGCTGCTTCGATGCTTCTGCCTTTTTAGCATCCGCGGCCAGTGGAGGTCGCAGACGCTTTTCAGGCAGCAGCCGGTCTTCGTACGCCTCAAGTCTGGCGTTCATCATGGTCCCTACTTGGACCATGATCTTGCGCACCATCTCCTCACTGTTCAGCGAGGGTTGAGGCTGAGCTTCTGGGACCGAGGCGGCTGGCAGTGATCGCTGTTTCACCACCTCAGCCTGGAGCCCAGCGAAATCCTTGCGCAGGTCCGCAAGCTCCTTCTGAAGGCGGGAGTTGTCCGCCTCCAGTCTGGTGCTGGCTGCCTGCAGCAAGATTGTCTCCTCTGAGACCGTCCGCTTCTGGAGAGTCTGCAGTGACCTCTCGATGGTCTCTACAGACTCTTTTAGCGCCCTAATGAACGTCCCCTTCAGGTTGCCAGATTTCGTGGCAACCTTGTGGATGACGTTCAAGCAGTCCTTGACAGCGTTGCTGACTGCCATCGCTGACTTGGGCTCATCATTCCCAGCCAAGGTCTTCTCCATCTCCTTCCTTGAGGTGTCAGCGCGCTTCGCACACCTTTCCACCTCATCTTCGGAGTTTCGGAGGTACTCCTCTCTTTTTGCGGCTGCAAGGGCGGCCTTACTTTTGGTGAGCCCCATGTGCTCCCCAGTTGTAGGAGGCCGGCCCCTTCCTCTTTTGGGAGTGTTGCTCCCGGATGCCCTTCTGGCATCATCACTCGACGGAGAATCCGAAGCCGCATTCCCCGTCGATCGTGGCCTTTTGCGGAGGAGCTTGCGCGGCCTACCGCTCACCACACCGTCACTATTGACGCTCGCTGCGGAGTCGTAATCCGACGCCACAACGCTCGTCCGAGAGCCCATTCGGCTCTGATGGCAGATGTTGCCCCCCCCAGAATACGAGGGGCAGACGGACCCCGAAGGGCCCGCAGAGGATTCTCCAACCGCGGAGCGGTTGGTACCTCCCTGGGGTAATAGTAAAGAATCATTTGCCATTTCATAAAGTTTTTTTTTCCTTTTTTTTTAACAGGGGACGGTCCCCTGTGACATCCTTGAGACGGAGTTGCTCCCCCGCCATGCAGCCCACGGCCGGATGTCAAAACACGAGCTTCGAGGTGATGTTATAGTGTTTTCTTCACTTGGTCCCCGGCCAATGAAGGCAAGAGACCCCCGTACCTGTCCCAAAAAGAACAGGAGTACGGGTTCGGCCGACGGTGGCCCACTGCCATGCCCGACTGTCACTCTCGTGAGCAGCCGGACCCGCCGCCCGCGCTTGCGTCCGCCTCCCCCTCCAGTATGAGAGAGGGGATCAAGCTCCACGCCCATCGCCGCTACTCGGAATATGTCCGAGACGCCGACGGGCACTCCGCATCCTCGCAAAACCACGAAGAGCGGAACTCCAACGACGCCGACAAAAGTCGCAGCCCGGCCAGGCAAAACACACCCGACCAGACCCGCCGCTGCATCGATCGCATCCTCTCGCGAAGACGCGATCCCCGTGCCATGTCGCCAGTCCGCATCCACAGTCATGTCTGAAAACAGACACGTACCAGGAGCGAACTTCCCCACCCCCCAGCGACAGACACCTTTGGTTTTTTATAGAGGTGTTCTCCTCGCAGCCCGTCCCGGCAAAGCCGATGCGAGCCCCCGTTCCTCTCAGTGAGGCTTACGGGTTGTCCGACGGTGACCGAAGTCGCCGCCCGGCCAATCAACACCTGACTGACCGGACCCGCCGCACTGATCGCATCCTCGAGCAATGAGGAGCGATCCCAACGCCTGGTTTTGGTCCGCGCCGGTCGAAACCGGTACCGCGCATATCTGCGCGGCGTTCCCCTATCCGCCACCCGGGGGACGCGCCCGATACGAGTCCAGAAACTCGTCCGGCAGGCCAAACTGACCCGCCGCGGGAACCTAACCTAACCTTTTTTTTTTTTTTTTTTCAAGTGAGGAAATGCATTACGCATCCCCCGCCGTTGGGAGACGACGAGGGTATGTGGGACTCTCCCCCGGACCCAATAAGATCCAGGGGCATACCCACTAAAACCTCACATGCCTGCTCTGCGCTTTTGATGGCGGGGAGGCGGGATCGCTGCAGCATTCTACCGCCAACCCCGCCGGCGCTATCCGCCCTGTAAAGAGGGGCGGAATCGACATCGGTGCCCCCTTGTTGGAGAGGGGGCCGCAGGACTTCAGCGGAGGCCTATTCGGTGCGGAGGTGGGTCTCCCAACCCAGTACTCCGCAGGCCTCCTGTGGCAAGGGGCGGTAGTGTGCCCCTTGCGCCAACTTTGGTGTGCGCACTATGTGCGCACACGCGACTCGGCCTCTGTTGAGCGGGCGGCAGTTCAGCCGCGTCTGCCGCCCTGAGGCCGAGTCTTATGGCGGCTGGTAGAGGGCGTTGTCAGCCCTCCGCCGCCGCCGGGGCCGCCGGGCGCGGATTGGGAGAGCGGAGTCGAGTTCCCGCTCCCTTTCCGCAGCCTCTTTGAGCGCCATCACTTCTTCGCAGAATTCTGCGACGGCGCTCCATGACCCCTCACTCCCTACCATCTCTTCGATGATAGCTGGGAGCGAGAGGTCCGACCCCACTTCAGCAACGAGTGTCCGGCGCTGCACAGCCCAAGCAGGACAATGCTCGAGCGTGTGCTGCGCCGTGTCCTCGCTGCCATCGCAGTGGTGGCAGGAAGTGGACTCCTCCCTGCCAGCCACTCGACACAGGTAACTGCCGAAGCACCCATGCCCCGACAGTACCTGTGTCAGCCGAAACGTTAGTGTCCCGTGACGTCTGTCCATCCAGTCGCGCATTTGTGGGCGGACGGCTTCGATCGTCCGATGTCCCGCTGTTGGGCGGGACAGCCTGACCGCCCACTCCACGACGAGGGCTCCACGGAGCTCCTTCATGCGCCGCTCCACGGCTCTGGGCGGAGGCCCATCGCCGCGCGCCACCAGCTCCTTCCGCCAGTGGTAGGCGTCCGCCAATGCTCTGGCGTCCAGGTCCCACGGCAGGGATCCGGCTAGCAGACACGCTGCTTCGCCGGATACCGTGCGGTAGCCGCGGATGACCCGGACAGCCATCACGCGCTGCGGACGCCGCAAGCACGCGGCGCCGCGCGGCGTCAGACACTCCGCCCAGACCGGTGCTCCGTAGAGCGCCATCGACCGGGCGACGCCCATGAACAGACGTCGGACACTTTGCTTCGGCCCTCCCAAATTCGGCAGCAGCCGCCCTAAGGCAGCCGCCGCGGCGGCCACTCTGGGCCCCAATCGCTCGAAGTGGGGGTTGAAGGTCCACCTGCCGTCGAGCACCAGCCCGAGGTACCGCATGGTGGACCCTACGTGAATGGTAACCCCCCCGACGACGATGTGGGACCCAGCAGGTGGCGCTTTCCGGGGCCCGTGGAAGAACAGGGCCTCGGACTTCGGTAGCGCCACCTCTAAGCCAAGGGCGCGGATGCGCCCCACAACGTGGGCCACTCCAGCCGTGGCGAGCAGGGACGCGTCTCGGTGTGTTTTCCCCCGGGCCAGCACTAGTGTGTCGTCAGCGTAACACACCAGGCTGACACCCGGGAGAGTCGCGCCCCGCAGGACCCAATCGTACCCGATGTTCCACAGGAGAGGTCCGAGGACTGACCCCTGTGGAACACCGCACGTCACCTGCTTGGTGACCAGCCCGCCACGACCTTCGTAGGCAACCACCCTGTTGCCCAGATAGGCCCCGACTACCCGACGAAGATACTCTGGCACTCCATGAAATTGGAGCGCCTGTACGATGACACTCCACGGCAGAGTGTTGAAGGCGTTGGCAATGTCAAGAGACACAGCCAACAACACCCCGCCGCCCGACACTGCCTCGTCCGAGAGGGTCTTGACACGTAAGATCGCGTCGATAGTGGATCGACCCCCCCGGAAACCGAACTGGTGTTCTGACAGGTCGGGTCCTACCCTTGTCAGGTGCTTGACGAGGCGGACGGCGACGATTCGCTCGAACAGCTTTCCCACCTCGCCAAGCAACACGATCGGCCGGTATGCGGATGGAGCGTCAATAGGGCGCCCCTCCTTCCGGAGCAGTACCAGCCTGCCTGCCTTCCACAGCTGTGGGAACTCTCCGCGTTGCAGGCAGGCGTCGAGTATCTTCATCAGTCGGGGCCCAAGGGCCTCTAGTGCCAGAGCCAACACTCGGCCCGGCACGCCATCTGGTCCTGGGGCGGTGTTTTTCGCTTTGAGGCGAAGAACCGCCGCCCCCAACTCCGCGGTGGAGACCGCGGGCACTTCCCCGTCGTCCGCAACTCGGGAGAGCATCGGCGGGGGGATGTGGTGCGTCCTCGTTGGGAAGAGGGTCGTCGTCACCGTCTCCAGGAACATGGGTTCCAGCGTCTGGGTCAGTGGAGGCGCCCAAGGGCGGAGTTTGCCCCGTACCAGCTGGTATGGGCGCCCCCATGGGTCGGCGTTGAGGGTGGACAGCTGCTCCCGCCGAGCCGCATCCTTGGCCCGACTGATGGCCGTTTGGAGGGACAGTTTTGCCCCCCTGTAGGCATCATACAGCCGGACCTCGAGCTCGCGGTCAGCAGGACGCCTACGACGCTGGCGCACGTACTCGCGCCTGCGCGCCGAGCACGACACGCGCAGTCCTGCCACTTCAGCCGTCCACCAGTAAACCTGACGTCGCGAAGGCCGCGACTTGGCCCGGGGCATCGCGCTGTCACAAATGCTAGACATTGCATCCCGGAACCAAGCCGCCTCCTCTTCAACCCCCACGAACGCCGGTGAGCCGACCCAGGCCTGAACCAAGGCCGCTTCCAGCACCATGCTCCTGTCGAGTTTGGTGAGCACCCACCGAGGAAATGCCGGTGGGTGTGGACTCGACGACGACGACGACGAAGGGGTGGAAACATCGAACCGGATGTACCGGTGATCAGAGAGTGTCTCCACCCCCTCAAGGACCCTCCAGTGGGCGACCGTGCGTGCGACAACAGGACTCGCGAAAGTCACGTCCACTATGGACCCGCCGAACTGCCGCACGCACGTGTCGACCGAACCCCGGTTGAGGACGCACAGTCCCAACGTCAGCAACCACTCCTCCACGAGCTCGCCGCGAGCGTCGGTGGCGGGGGAACCCCAAGCCGTACACTTGGCGTTGAGGTCCCCAAGCAGAAGAACTGGAAGGGGGCGGTTCTGCCCAATCAGGGCCTCCAAGCTGTTGAGGAAAACCTCGAACTCAGCAAGGACCCTGTTGGGCGAGAAGTACACCCCCACAACCAAGATGTTGTCCGCCACCGCTGCTATGCAGCCTGGACGCCTAGCGACAACCCGCAGAGGAGCAGAAGAGACGAGGGCAACAACCCCCGCCGCATCACCCGCCCAGTTGTCCCTGGGCGGGATGAAGTAGGGCTCCGCAACCGCCGCAATGTAGATCTCCCACTGCGCCATGCTCTGGACCAGCAGATCTTGTGCCCTGGCGCAGTGGTTGATATTAGCCTGGAGGAATCGGTGGGCCATATCTTAATCGGACATGGTCACCACCTCTTCCCCGGCATTCGCGGCCGGTGTTGGGGTCGGTTGCGGAGCGACCTTCCCTCCCTTCTTCTTGGGCACCTTTGCAAGCTGCTTATCGCAGGCCTTGGTGCCCATGCGATGGTCTGCTGGTAGACCAGCTGCTGCGCAGGCAGTGCAGTGCGGTGCTGCAGTACACTGCCGTGCGATATGGCCGACCTGTCCGCAGCGGTAGCACTCACCGCTGCGGTCGACCTCCGAGCTGCAGGTTACCCGGATGTGGCCCTTCTGCAGGCAGCGGAAGCATCGAGTCGGTCGGGCCTCAAGCAGCCTGACCTGGGCCGAGACCCACCCGATTAGGAGGCGCTTGGCTTGCACCACCTTGCCTGCCGCCGCCACTGGACACCGTAGCCAGATGGTGCCCATGCCTGAAGGGCCACGGCGAATCTCGCCAGCCTTTATAGTGACAGGCTGGCACTCGCCCACCCGAGCCACAGCGGCCACCACCTCGTCGGGGGTGATGGAGTCATCCAGGCCTGAGACGCGCAACTCCGCTGTCTTTACCGGCCTGGAGACTCTAATGTCCCCCGCAAATGCCTCCCGGAGCCTGTTGGCCATGGAGTCGGCTTTGTCGCCGCTGGCGACCCCTGGTACCTCCAGGATCCGGGCCCCTGTCGCCGTCCTCTTGATCCGGACACTGGTGATGCCCAGATCAGACAGGGGGACTCTGTCTCTTGCTTGTGACAGAATCGAGGCATAGGTCATGCCTCGCTCCTCAGCCTCCGGCTGCAGCTGAATAACGACAGCTGAGGAGCGCGGAGGACGCAGATTCTTGGTCTGCCTCTTCTTTTTTTTGGCCTTCTTCGGGCCGGGCTTGGGTGAACCACCAGCCACCTTAGGCTTCTTCTGCCGTTTGGCCACTACGGTCCAGCCCTCTTCGGCAGTGCTGGTCCCGGCGGTCGGCGAAGTCGCGGTGGCGGGGATGGGCGCAGCTTGACTCTGCTTGCCCTTCCCCTTGCCCTTCTTCGGGGCAGTGGCAGCAGGAGTTGGTGCAGCTGAGCTCGCAGACTTCGGCTTCTGCTGCGCCTTTTGCTGCGGTTTCTCCTGCTGCTTCGGTGCTTCCGCCTTCTTCGCGTCCGCGGCCAGTGGGGGTCGCAGACGCTTTTCCGGCAGAAGCCTCTCCTCATATGCCCCAAGTCGGGCGCTTACCATGGTCCCCACCTGGACCATGATTCGCTGGATCAGCTCTTCGCTGTCCGGCGCAGGCCGAACCTCTGGAGCTGGAGCTGGAGCGGTATGCGGCAATCGCTGCTTTGCCACCTCAGCTTGAAGACCGGCCAAGTCTTGGCGCAGGTCCGCCAGCTCCTTCCGGAGGCGGGAGTTGTCCGCCTCCAGTCGGCTGCTTGTCGCCTGCAGCACAATCGTCTCCTCGGAGACCGTCCTTCTCTGAAGCGTCTGTAAGGACGTTGCAATCGTCTGCGCAGCGTCCTTCAGTGCCCTCTGGAAGGTCCCCTTCAGATTTTTGGATCTTGTAGCGACCTTCATAACGACCGCAATGCTGTCTTCAACAGCTTGGCTGACTGCAAGCGACGACTTGAATTCATCGCCCGCAGTCACGGCCGCCACCATGTCCCTTCCTGAGGCGTCAGCTTTCGCCGCGCACCTTTCCACCTCATCGTCGGTGTCTTTAAGGAACCTCTCCTTGGCTTCCTCTACCTTGGCAGCTTCCAGGGCGGCCTTACTTTTGGCGAGCCCCACATGCTCCCCAGTTGTAGGAGGCCGACCCCTTCCCCGTTTGGGAGTGCTGGTTCCAGAAACCGTCGCGGCGTCGTCACTGGACCCATAGTCCGTCGCCGCGTTCCCTGCACGTGGCCTTTTGCGTAAGACTTTGGTGGTCTTACCGCTCACCACATCGTCACTCTTCACACTAGTTGCGGAGTCATAGTCAGACCCCACAAGACTCATACGAGAGCTTCTCAAGCTCTGATGGCGGATGTTGCCCCCCCCAGAATACGAGGGGCAGACGGGCCCCGAAGGACCCGCAGAGGATTCTCCAACCGCGGAGCGGTCGGTACCTCCCTGGGGTAATACTAATTGTTCATCGGCCATTGTTCATTATTGTTTTTTCCTTTTTTTTGTACAGGGGACGGTCCCCTGTGACATCCTTGGGACGGGGTTGCTCCCCCGCCATGCAGCCCACGGCCGGATGTCAAAACACGAGCTTCGAGGTGATGTTATAGTGTTTTCTTCACTTGGTCCCCGGCCAATGAAGGCAAGAGACCCCCGTACCTGTCCCAAAAAGAACAGGAGTACGGGTTCGGCCGACGGTGGCCCACTGCCATGCCCGACTGTCACTCTCGTGAGCAGCCGGACCCGCCGCCCGCGCTTGCGTCCTCCTCCCCCTCCAGTATGAGAGAGGGGATCAAGCTCCACGCCCATCGCCGCTACTCGGAATACGTCCGAGACGCCGACGGGCACTCCGCATCCTCGCAAAACCACGAAGAGCGGAACTCCAACGACGCCGACAAAAGTCGCAGCCCGGCCAGGCAAAACACACCCGACCAGACCCGCCGCTGCATCGATCGCATCCTCTCGCGAAGACGCGATCCCCGTGCCATGTCGCCAGTCCGCATCCACAGTCATGTCTGAAAACAGACACGTACCAGGAGCGAACTTCCCCACCCCCCAGCGACAGACACCTTTGGTTTTTTATAGAGGTGTTCTCCTCGCAGCCCGTCCCGGCAAAGCCGATGCGAGCCCCCGTTCCTCTCAGTGAGGCTTACGGGTTGTCCGACGGTGACCGAAGTCGCCGCCCGGCCAATCAACACCTGACTGACCGGACCCGCCGCACTGATCGCGTCCTCGAGCAATGAGGAGCGATCCCAACGCCTGGTTTTGGTCCGCGCCGGTCGAAACCGGTACCGCGCATATCTGCGCGGCGTTCCCCTATCCGCCACCCGGGGGACGCGCCCGATACGAGTCCAGAAACTCGTCCGGCAGGCCAAACTGACCCGCCGCGGGAACCTAACCTAACCTTTTTTTTTTTTTTTTTTGTTTTAGGTGAGGGAAATGCGTTACGCATACCCCGCCGCTGGGAGACGACGGGGTTATGTGGGACTCTCCTCCGTGGACCCACCCAGAAGCCGAAGCCGCTCGGTTGATCCTCGGAGGCCTACCCACTAAAACCACTCACACAATGCCTGCTCGGCGCTTTGGATGGCGGGGAGGCGGGATCGCTATTAGCACTCTACCGCCAACCCCGCCGGCGCTGCCGCCCTGAAAAGGGCGGAACTTCGCTGTATGTGCCCCCCCGGGGATGAAGGGGGGCAGCAGGTCTTCGGCGGAGGCTAGTGCAATGCGGAGGTGGGTCTCCCAACCCAGTCTCCGCAGCCTCCGCACAGCAAGGAGTCGGCTAGTCCGGCTCCTTACCGTCTTCCCTTACATCGCGCAGCGCAATGTTGCGCGCGCCCTTGGGCCCAAAGAGGGGCCCCGAGGCCTTGCGGCTATTCTAGGGCGGCTGGAAGAGGGCGTTGTCTGCCCTCCTCCTTCTCGCCCTTCTGGCGCGAATTGGGAGAGCGGGGTTTAGTTCCCGCTCTCGTTCGGCTTCTTCTTTGAGCGCCATCACCTCCCCACAGAACTCCGTGATGGCGCTCCAGGACCTCCCGCTCCCTACCATCTCTTCCACGACAGCTGGAAGCGAGAGGTCCGATCCGATGACTGCGGCGAGCGTTTGGCGCTGCACAGCCCAGGCCGGACAATCCTCCAGCGTGTGCTGCGCCGTGTCCTCGCCACCAGAACAGTGGTGGCAGGAAGCGGTTGCCTCCCTGCCAACAATTCGACACAGGTAACTGCCGAAGCAACCATGCCCCGACAGCACCTGTGTCGTACGGAAAGTAAGTGTTCCGTGGCGCCTCTTCAACCACTCCGCGAGATGTGGACGGATCGCTTCGATCGTGCGGTGACCGGCTGTAGGCCGGGTAAGCCTGTCCGCCCACTGCAGTTGTTGAATCTCGCGGAGCTCTTCAATGCGCCGCTCGACGGCTCGAGGCGGAAGCCTTCCGCCGCGACTCTGCTGCTCCTTGCGCCAGTAATATGCGGCCGCAAGAGCTTTGGCGTCCAGGTCCCACGGCATCGACGAGGCCAGCAAGCACGCTGCCTCGAATGAGATCGTACGATAGCCGCGGACAACCCGGACTGCCATCGCGCGCTGCGGCCGCCGCAAGGAAGCGGTGCCGCGCGGCGTCAGCCTGTCCGCCCAAACTGGCGCCCCATAGAGCGCCATCGAGCGGGCAACCCCCAAGAAGAGGCGCCGAACACTTACTTTTGGACCGCCTAAGTTGGGCAAAAGTCGCCCGAGAGCGGCGGCCGCTGCGGAAACTCTGGGCCCCAATCGCTCGAAGTGGGGGTCGAAGGTCCACCTGCCATCGAGCACCAGCCCGAGATAGCGCATGGTGGACCCGATGTTGATTCGAACCCCCCCGACGATGATGTGGGACCCAGCAGGTGGCGCTTTCCGGGGCCCATGAAAGAAGAGGGCCTCGGACTTGGACAGCGCCACCTCTAAACCAAGGGCGCGGATTCGCCCGACTACCTGGGCCACTCCGGCCGTGGCGAGTATGGACGCCTCTCTGTGTGAACCCCCCCGGGCCAGCACGAGTGTGTCATCGGCGTAGCACACAACGCTGACACCCGGGAGAGTGGCGCCCCGCAACACCCAGTCGTATCCGATGTTCCACAGGAGAGGTCCGAGGACTGACCCCTGTGGAACACCGCACGTCACCTCCCTTGTGACTAACCCGCCACGGCCTTCGTACACCACGGCCCGGTTGGCCAGATAGGCCCCGACTACACTTCGAAGGTATTCCGGCACTCCGTGGAATTGGAGCGCCGCCGCAATACAACTCCATGGCAGGGTGTTGAAGGCGTTGGCAATGTCGAGAGACACCGCCAGCAACACCCCGCCGCCCGATACTGTCTGGTCCGAGAGGGCCTTGACGCGCAGGATCGCGTCAACGGTCGAGCGACCCCCCCGGAATCCGAACTGATTGTCGGACAGATCGGGCCCTACCCTCGTGAGGTGCTTGACGAGGCGAGCAGCGATGATTCGCTCGAAGAACTTTCCCACCTCGTCAAGCAACACTATCGGCCGGTATGCGGATGGAGCGTCCACGGGGCGCCCCTCCTTCCGGAGCAGGACGAGCCTGCCTGCCTTCCACTGCTGTGGGAACTCTCCGCGCTGCAGGCAGGCGTCGAGTAGTCCTTGTAGTCGGGGCCCTAGGGCCTTGAGTGCTAGGGCCAAGGCGCGGCCAGGCACTCCGTCGGGACCGGGGGCGGTATTCTTGGCTTTAAGCCGAAGCTCAGCCGCCCCTAGCTCTGCAGATGTTATTGCAGGCACGGTCCCGTCGCCACTCCCGGCCGCCCGCGGATTCTGCATTGGCGGGGGAGTATGGTGCGTCCTCATCGGGAACAGAGTCGTCGTCACGGTGTCCAGAAACTGGGGATCCAGGGTCTGGGTCAGCGAGGGCGCCCAAGGGCGGAGTTTTCCGCGTACCCACTGGTACGGGCGCCCCCATGGATCTGCGTTGAGGGTGGCCAGCTGTTCTTCGCGCGCCGCGTCCTTGGCCCGGCAGATCGCCTGTTGAAGGGCCACTGTGGCCCCTCGGTAGGCGGCGTAGAGCCGGGCTTCCAGAGCGCGGTCGATGGTGCGCCTTCTGCGCTGGCGCGTGTACGCACGCCTATGTGTGGCGCACGCCACGCGCAGCTCTGACAGCTCAGCTGACCACCAATAGACTTGGCGTCGTGAGGGCCGCGACTTGGCCCGGGGCATTGCGCTGTCACAGATGCTTGACATTGCGCTCCGGAACCAAGCCGCCTCCTCATCCACCCCCACGAACGCCACTGTTGTGCCGACCCAGGCCTGGACGATGACTGCCTCCTGCAGCACGTCCCTGTCCAGTTTCTGGAGCACCCAACGCGGGAAGATCGCGTGCGACGACGACGACGACGATGATGATGAAGGGGCGGAAACGTCAAATCGGATATATCGGTGATCCGATAACGTCTCCACCCCCTCGAGAACTCTCCAGCCGGTGACCCTACGCGCGACAACTGGACTTGCAAGAGAGACGTCCACAATGGACCCGCCCAGCTGCCGCACGCAGGTGTGCACCGACCCCCGGTTGAGGACGCACAGTCCCACCGCTACCAGCCACTCCTCTACGAGTGCGCCTCGCGCATCGGTGGCGGGGGAACCCCAAGCCGTGGACTTGGCGTTGAGGTCCCCGAGAACAATCGCCGGTAGAGGGCGATTCTGCCCAATCAGGGCCCCCACATCATCAAGAAAAGCCTCGAATTCGGCGAGGACCCTGTTGGGCGAGAAGTACACCCCCAGGATGAGAGTGCCCTCTGCCACCGCTGCGACGCAGCCTGGACGTCTCGCGACGACCCGCAGAGGAGTCCGCGATACAAGGGCGACCAGGTTCGACCCGTCACCCACCCAGTTGTCCCTGGGGGGGACGAAATACGGCTCCGCAACCGCTGCTACTTCGATAGACCACTGCGCCATGCTTTGAACCAGGAGGTCTTGAGCTCGGGCGCAGTGGTTTAGATTCGCCTGCAGGAATCGGTGGGCCATTAATCCGTGGTCATGGCTACCACCTCATCCCCGGCTACTGCAGCAGCTGGAGCAGGGGTCAGCCGCGGAGCCGCAGCATTCTTCCCCCCCTTCTTCTTATTTTGGCCAGCTTTGCAGGACCTGGAGCCAATCAGGTGATCTGCTGGACGTCCTGCAGCGGCACAGGCAGTGCAATGCGCTTCTGCAGTGCACTCCTTTACAATGTGGCCGGTCTTCCCGCAGCGATAACACTGGTCACTGCGGTCGGCCTCTTCGGTGCAGTCACTCTTCACGTGACCAGTCTGGTGGCACCGGAAACAACGCTTTGGGCGGGCAGCCAGGAGTTTGACCTGGGCCGAGACCCACCCAATCAGCATCCGCTTTGCCCGGGTCACCTTCCTTGCTGCAATGACCGGCAAACTCAGGAGAATTGAGCCAAGACCATAGGCGTTCCGTTCCACCTCCCTGGCCTTGACATCGTCGGGTGAGCAGCCACCCTCACGGGCCACAGCGGCGACAACCTCCTCCTTTGAGACGGAGTCGTCCAGGCCTTTAATGCGGAGCTCCGCACTCTTGACAGGCCTGGAGACTTTCACGTCTTCTGCGTTAAACGCCTCGCGAAGTTTCGTCGCGAGGGCATCAGCCTTGTCACCGGATGTGACCCCTGGGAGCTCGAAAATTCGGGCCCCCGACCCCGATTTAGCTGGCTTCAACCTCAATCCAGCCACACATATGCCAGTCAGGGGGATCTTGTCCCTGGCCTCGGCAAGGACTGAGGCATAGGTCAAGCCCCTTTCCATCGCGCTGGGCTGCAGCTGAATTACTACAGCCGAAGAGCGCGGTGGACGAAGAGCATTGTCTCCCTTCTTCTTCTTGGCCTTCTCGGAGTCTGGCCTCTTCTTCCCGGACTCCTGGGGCTTTTTGGTCTTCTTGCCCTTCTTGCCTACCGTGGTCCAGCCTTCAACGTCCGTGCTGGTACCCGCGGTGGGCTGGGAGGCCACCTTGACGGAGGAGGGTGCGTTTTGGGGGTTCTCTTCTACGAACCCCAAACCCGCTCTCCCTTTCCTTCCCTTCTGCTTCCCCTTGGCTGGGGTTGCAGCAGGGGGCTGCTTTGCAGGCTGAGCCTGCGGCTTGGCTGCTGGAGCCGACGGTTTCGGCACCTCAGCTGGCTGCTTAGGTGCCTGCGCCGACTTCTTCGCATCTGCAGCGAGTGGTGGCCGCAGGCGGATCTCCGGCAGCAGACGGTCGTCCAGTCCGGCAAACTTGGCGTCGACCATGGTCCCGACCTGAATCATGATCGCACGGACCAACTCGTTTGTGTCGAGTTGCGGACTGACCGGCTGCGCCACCGCGACCGGAGCGGCGGAAGCGATGGGAGCTGCCCTCTGCAGCGTAGCCTCCGCCCGCAACTCGACAAACTCCTTGCGGAGTTCAATCATCTCCCGCTGCATGCGGGCGTTGTCCGCCTGCAGACGGGCGCACTCTGCCTGCAAGAGTGCAGTCTCTTCAGAGACGGAGCGAGTGCTCAACGTCTCTATAACTTCCTTTAAGGAGGCCGCCGCTTGATTAAGGGCACCCTGAAAGTTGCCCTTAAGGTTGCGTGACTTGCTGGACACCTTGAGAATGGTGTCTATGCTCTCACTAGCAGTCTTCGTGATTGCCGACGTCGACTTGTCGGCCAGCACGCCAGCATTAGCGACAACCTCCTTCATGAACGCCCGAGACTTCCGGACGCGCTGAGCAGCCTGAACCACTTCCTCCTCCGCGGTCAGGCGCAACTCCTTCTCCCTCGCAGCGTTCAACTCCGCTTGGGCCTTAGCCAAGCCCATATAAGCGCCAGTTGTTGGCGGTCGACCCCGTCCCCGCTTTGGGGTATTTCTACCCGACAACGACGACCTCGACGCCGGTCTAGAGTCATCGCTAGACGATCCCGACCCTGCGTTCGAGCGCAGCGACCGCTTGCGGAAGAACCTGCCGCAATTGTCCTGCACCACCACCTCCTCTACACTCATCTCCGTCGATGCGGAGTCAGACTCCGCACCCGCCTTATCGTCTTGGGTTTTGGTTGTGTTTTTTGTGATATCCATATGATTCCCACGAGTATGGGGGAAATATTCGGTCCACCCAGGCAGTGCCCCCTGTACCTGGGTAAGCGTAATACTACCAGAGAGGCCGCCGGTTCTCTGGAGTGTGTACGTTCGGAACTGAAGATCCCATCAGCCATCCATCAAATCGCCACGTACAAGAGCTTGAGATTCGGGGATTTTTTATAGAGGTTTACTCCTCGCAGCCCGGGCAATTAAGCCGAGACCCTCGTTCCTGCCCAAGAGACTCGAACAGGTTTACGATATGCACGACGTTGGCATTGCTGCCAGTCCGCCGGCCGCACACGCGGCCACCAGACCCGCCGACTCCGCGTCCGTAGACGCCCACGTCTAGTTTTTTATAGAGGTGCTTTCCTCGCAGCCCGTCCCGGCAAAGCCGATGCGAGCCCCCGTTCCTCTCAGTGAGGCTTACGGTTTGTCCGACGGTGACCGAAGTCGCCGTCCGGCCAGTCAAAACGCGACTGACCGGAACCCGCCGCACCGATCGCTCCTCTCCGTGAGAAGCGATCCCACGTGTCTGATTTTGGTCCGCGCCGGTCGAAACCGGTACCGCGCATATCTGCGCGGCGTTCCCCTATCCGCCACCCGGGGGACGCGCCCGATACGAGACCAGCAACTCGTCCGGCAGGCCAAACTGACCCGCCGCGGGACCTAACCTAACCTTTTTTTTTTTTTTTTTTTTTTTTTTTTAACGTGAGGGAAATGCGTTACGCATTCCCCGCCGCTGGGAGGCGACGGGGATATGTGGGACTCTCCCCCATGAACCCAATAAGATCCACGAGGGCCTACCCACTAAAAACCTCACATGTTGCCTGCTTCGGCGCATAAGTGGCGGGGAGGCGGGATCGCTATAGCATTCTACCGCCAACCCCACCAGCGCTATCCGCCCTGTAAAGTGGGGCGGATTCTTCGCTCCCCCCTATGTAGAGGTAGGGGGGTACAGGACTTCGGTGCAGAGGCCAGTGCAATGCAGAGGTGGGTCTCCCAACCCAGCCTCCGCGGGCCTCTGCTCAGTGAAGGGACGAAAGCTCCGTCCCCTCACTGACCCTTTGGCGCATGGGTGCGCGTCACCAGAGGGAGAGGTGGGCCACATCAGGCAGACATGGGCACCACCTCCCTACCAGTGGCAGCTGGAGCAGGGGTCGGCCGCAGGGTTGCGGTCTTCCCCTTACCCTTTTGGGGCACGCTAGCCCCACAGGGCTTGGTGCCGATCGGGTGGTCAGCCTTTCGACCCGCAGCAGCACAGACTGTGCAGTGCGGATCCCTGGCGCACGACTTGGCCAGGTGGCCGACCTCGCCGCAGCGGTAGCACTGCGTGCGGCGTTCCTCCTCGGACGTGCAGAAGTGCTGCACGTGCCCGTTCAGTAGGCAGCGGAAGCATCGGGTGGGCCTGGCATCGAGCAGTTTTACCTGCGCCGAGACCCATCCGACCAGCAGCCTACCTCGGGCCACCTTTTGCGCGGCTGCCACAGGGCAGCGCACCCATACGCTGCCAAGGCCGGAGGGGGTGTGACGTACCTCCCCCGCCTTGACCTCGTCGGCCGTGCAGCCACCCGTACGGGCGACTGCGGCGACGACACTTTCGGACGTCGCGGAGTCGTCCAAGCCCGAAATGCGCATTTCTGCGCACTTGATAGGCCTGGAGACCCGGACGTCCTCGGCACCCAGTGCCTCTCTCAACTTTGCCGCGAGGGCGTCGGCCTTCTCGCCGCTCTTCGCCCCCGGCAACTCAAATATGCGGGCCCCGGTCACCGCCTGCCTGTATCGCAGGCCGGTGATCCCGAGGTCCGCAAGGGGCACCTTTTCCTTGGCCGTCGTGAGGACGGCCGCGTAGGAGAGGCCGCGCTCAACCGCGCCTGGCTGCAGCGTAATTACTACAGCCGACGAGCGCGGCACGCGCAGCCTCGGTGCCCTCTTCTTAGGCGCCTTCTTGGGCGCCTTTTTCTTCTGCCCCTTTGCAGGGGCGCCCGAGCCCTTGTTTTTGGGCTGTTCGGGCCCCTTCTTTTGCCCCTTTTTCTTGGCCACCGTGGTCCAGCCCTCCTCCGTTAGGACGGGGCTGGCAGAGGTGGTGGCCTCAGGGGCGGCCGCCGCTGTAGAAGTCGAAGGCTGCGGAGGATCCGCAACCTTCTTCTTCTTGGGCTGCTGCTTCTTTCCCTTGGGAGGGTCCGAAGCAGCAGCAAGCTGTGGGGCAGCAATAGGGGCAGGCGCCATCTGCACCCGCTCCGTCGCCACCGGCAGACTCTCGACCGGAGCCGGAGAGTCCGCCCTCCTTCTGTCCGCCGCGAGGGGTGGACGGGTCCGCTGCTCAGGCAGCAAGCGGTCGTCCAGGGCGGCGAACCGCGCGTTCACCATGGTCCCGACTTGGACCATGATGGCGCGCGACAACTCCTCAACGTCCAAGGACGGTGGACGTGTCGCCGCAGCAGCCGCGGCCTCAGCCGCACCCTGCCGCTTCGCCATGGATCTTACTTCACGGCGAAGCTTCTTCATCTCCCCACTGAGGGCGCGGCTATGCGCCTTCAGAGTGGCGTTCTCTTCGCTCAGCGCAATCATTTCGTCATTGACGAAACGCTCGCTGAGGAACCCCACATCTTCGCGGATGGACTGCACGGCCTCGTTGAGGATCCGCACATATCCACCCTTCAAATTCCGCGACTTCGCGGCGACCTTTGCCACTAGTGACAGGGAGTCGTTCACCTTGTCCTTTACTTGGAGGCCGTACTTCTCCAATGAGAATAACTCATCCGTATCGGAGACATCCTGTATCGCCCTCTGGCGAGCTTCGTTCCGCTGCTCGACAGCTTCTGCCTCACGGAGGATCTCCTCCTCCGTGTCTAGCTCCCGCTGCCGAGCTTGCGCGGCCTTCAACTCGGCCTGGGCCTTGGCCACACCGACATATTTGCCGGAGGTTGGCGGTCGGCCCCTGCCTCGTTTTGACGCGCTCCCCGAGCGCGATCCGGACGATGGCCTCGAGCCGCCCTCAGGCGACGACGAGCCAGACCGTGGCCGTTTCCGGTAGGTTTTGCCTACCGCCCCGACCACTAGGTCATCCGGGCTCCTAAAACCGGACGCGCTGCCTTCCGAAGTCGGCTCCACGTCGGTCCCGGAGCGTCTAGAGTCCTCCCGACTCTTCCTCAAACTGCTCTTGCGAGCAGATGAGTGGCACTGGGTGCCCCCCCCAGAATACGAGGGGCAGACGGACCCCGAAGGGCCCGCAGAGGATTGTCCAGCCGCGGAGCGGGTGGTACCTCCCTGGGGTAGTTTTCTATTGCCAGGTGCCATTTCATAAGTTTCCTTTTTTTGTGCCAGGGGTGTGGTCCCCTGGGACATCCTCGGGACGGGGTTCGCCCCCGCCATTCAGCCCACGGCCGGACGTCACCAGCACGAGCTTAGGGTAATTTTATAGTGTTGTCTTCACGCAGCCCCCGGCCAATAAAGGCAAGGAACCCCCATTCCTGTCCCAAAAAGAACAGGATTACGGGTTCGGCCGGCGGTGGCCAACTGCCATGCCCGACTGCCCACTCTCGTGAACAGCCGGACCCGCCGCCCGCGCTCGTAACCGCCTCCCCCTCCAGAAGGAGAGGAGGAAACAAGCACTCCGCCGTCGCCGCTGCTCGGAATACGTCCGAGACGCCGACCGGCTCTCCGCACCTCGCAAAACCACAAAGTGCGGACCAACGACGGTGACCAAAAGGTCCCGCCCGGCCAGACAAAAGGCATCTGACCAGACCCGCCGCCATGATCGCTTCTCGCGAGAGAGGCGATCCCAACACAGTCAGTCGCTAGTTCGCATCCCAGTCATGTCTGAAAACAGACACGTACCAGGAGCGAACTTCCCCAACCCCCCAGCGACCGACTATGACCGCGTCCTCAATGAATGAGGAGCGGTCCCAACGCCTGGTTTTGGTCCGCGCCGGTCGAAACCGGTACCGCGCATATCTGCGCGGCGTTCCCCTATCCGCCACCCGGGGGACGCGCCCGATACGAGTCCAGAAACTCGTCCGGCAGGCCAAACTGACCCGCCGCGGGGACCTAACCTAACCTTTTTTTTTTTTTGATTAAGGTGAGGGAAATGCGTTACGCATACCCCGCCGCTGGGAGGCGACGGGGTTATGTGGGACTCTCCTCCGTGGACCCACCCAGAAGCCGAAGCCGCTCGGTTGATCCTCGGAGGCCTACCCACTAAAACCACTCACACAATGCCTGCTCGGCGCTTTGGATGACGGGGAGGCGGGATCGCTAAAGCACTCTACCGCCAACCCCGTCAGCGCTGTCCGCCCTGAAAAGGGCAGACCTTCGGCGTATGGCCCCCCCAGAGGATGGAGGGGGGCTGCAGGACTTCGGCGAGGACCAGTGCAATGCGGAGGTGGGTCTCCCAACCCAGCCTCCGCTGGCCCTCGCACAGCGAGGAGTCAGCTATTCTAACCCCTCGCCGTCTTCTCTTTGCGCGCTTACGCAGCGCGCTTACGCAGCGCGCGCCCACGGGCATAGGTGGCCCTAAGGCCCTTTGGCCTATGGAGGTTGGAAGAGGGCGTTGTCTGCCCTCCTCCTTCCTCTGGGTCGACGTGCGCGGCTTGGGAGAGCGGGCGTGAGCTCCCGCTCTCTTTCAGCCGCCTCCTTGAGCGCCATCACCTCCCCACAAAACTCTGTGATGGCGCTCCAGGACCTCTCGCTCCCTACCATCTCTTCGATGACAGCCGGAAGCGAGAGGTCCGACCCGATGAGTGCGGCGAGCGTTTGGCGCTGCACAGCCCAAGCCGGACAATGCTCGAGCGTGTGCTGCGCCGTGTCCTCGCCGCACGAACAGTGGTGGCAGGAGTCATTCGGCTCCCTGCCAGCGATACGACACAGGTACTTGCCGAAGCAGCCGTGCCCCGACAGTACCTGCGTCGTTCGGAACGTCAATGTTCCGTGGCGTCTCTTCAGCCACTCCGCGAGATGTGGACGAATGGCTTCGATAGTGCGGCGACCGGCCACAGGCCGGGTAAGCCTATCCGCCCACTGATGTTGAAGAATCCCGCGGAGTTCTTCAATGCGCCGCTCAATGGCTCGAGGCGGAAGCCTTTCGCCGCGACTCTCCTGCTCCTTGCGCCAGTAGTATGCGGCCGCAAGAGCTTTGGCGTCCAGGTCCCACGGCATCGACGAGGCCAGCAAACAAGCTGCCTCGTATGAGATGGTCCGATAGCCGCGGATGACCCGGACTGCCATCGCGCGCTGCGGCCGCCGCAAGGAAGCAGCGCCGCGCGGCGTTAGACTGTCCGCCCAAACTGGCGCCCCGTAGAGCGCCATCGAGCGGGCAACCCCCATGAAGAGACGCCGAACACTCGTCTTTGGGCCGCCTAAATTGGGCAAGAGACGCCCAAGAGCGGCGGCCGCTGCAGACACTCTGGGCCCCAATCGCGCAAAGTGAGGGTCGAAGGTCCACCTGCCATCGAGCACTAGCCCGAGATAGCGCATGGTGGACCCGACGTTGATGGTGACCCCCCCGACGACGATGTGGGACCCAGCAGGTGGCGCTCTCCGAGGCCCGTAGAAAAATAGAGCCTCGGACTTAGATAGCGCCACCTCCAACCCCAGAGCTTTGATGCGCCCGACCATATGTGCCACTCCGGCCGTGGCGAGGATCGCAGCTTCACGGTGAGATCTCCCCCGGGAAAGGACAAGCGTGTCGTCAGCGTAGCAGACTACGCTGACACCCGGGAGAGTAGCGCCCCGAAGGGCCCAATCGTAGCCGATGTTCCACAGGAGAGGTCCGAGGACTGACCCCTGTGGAACACCGCAAGTGACGAGCTTCGTCTGTAGCCCGCCGCGACCCTCAAACTGCACTTCCCTGTTGGCCAGGTAGGCCCCAACTACGCGCTGCAGGTACATAGGTACTCCATGGAATCGGAGCGCCTCTGTTATGCAGCTCCATGGCAGGGTGTTGAAGGCATTGGCTATGTCAAGAGACACAGCCAACAACACCCCACCGCCCGATACTGCCTGGTCTGAGAGGGCCTTTACGCGCAAAATCGCGTCGACGGTAGAGCGACCCTCCCGGAACCCGAATTGATGGTCCGACAGATCGGGCCCAACCCTCGTTAGGTGCTTGGCGAGGCGGGCAGCAATGACGCGTTCGAAGAGTTTTGCCACCTCGCCAAGCAACACTATCGGCCGGTAGGAGGATGGAGCGTCGACAGGGCGCCCCTCCTTCCGCAGCAGCACCAGCCTGCCTGCCTTCCACAACTGTGGGAACTCTCCGCGCTGCAGGCAGGCGTCCAGCAAATCGCGTAGTCGGGGCCCTAGGGCCTTCAGTGCCAGGGCCAGTGCACGGCCGGGCACACCATCCGGTCCTGGGGCGGTGTTCTTCGCCCTCATGCGAAGTACAGCCGCCCCAAGCTCCGCAGCAGTTACTGCGGGTACTTCGCCCTCGTCATCCTCCGCTGCACGCGAGTGCATCGGCGGGGGTATGTGGTGCGTCCTCGTCGGGAAGAGGGTCGTCGTCACGGTGTCCAGAAACTGGGGATCCAGGGTCTGGGTCAGCGGGGGCGCCCAAGGGCGGAGTTTGCCACGTACCCACTGGTACGGGCGCCCCCACGGGTCTGCGTCAAGGGTGGCCAGCTGCTCCTTTCGAGCCGCGTCCTTGGCCCGGCAGATCGCCTCTTGAAGGGCCAACGTGGCCCCTCGGTAGGCGACGTAGAGCCGGGCTTCCAGATCGCGGTCGGTGGTGCGCCTCCTGCGCTGGCGCGTGTACGCACGCCTGTGTTGGGCGCACGCCACGCGCAGTTGTGACAGCTCAGCTGACCACCAATAGACCTGGCGTCGTGAGGGCCGCGACCTGGCCCGGGGCATTGCACTGTCGCAGATGTTTGACATTGCGTCCCGGAACCAAGCCGCCTCCTCGTCTACCCCCACGAGCTCAGCAGTTGTGCCGACCCAGGCCTGGACGATAGCCGCCTCCTGCAGCATGTCCTTGTCCAGCTTCTGGAGCACCCAACGCGGGAAGATCGCGTGTGACGACGACGACGACGATGTAGGAGTGGAGACGTCGAATCGGATGTATCGGTGGTCCGATAATGTCTCCACCCCCTCGAGGACTCTCCAGCCGGTGACCCTACGCGCGACAACTGGACTTGCGAGAGAGATGTCCACAATGGACCCGCCCAGCTGCCGCACGCAAGTGTGCACCGACCCCCGGTTGAGGACGCACAGTCCCACCTCCAACAGCCACTCCTCCACGAGCTCGCCTCGTGCGTCGGTGGCGGGGGAACCCCAAGCCGTAGATTTGGCATTGAGATCCCCGAGAACGATGGTAGGAAGGGGGCGATTCTGCCCAATCAGGGCCCCTAGGTTGTTGAGAAAAACCTCAAACTCTGCAAGGACCCTGTTGGGCGAGAAATATACCCCCACAACGAAGATGTTGTCCGCCACCGCTGCAACGCAGCCCGGACGCTTGGCGACGACCCGTAGAGGAGTCCGTGAGACGAGGGCGACGAGTGCCGCAGGATCACCCACCCAGTTGTCCCTGGGTGGGATGAAGTAGGGCTCCGCAACCGCCGCGATGTCTATCTCCCACTGCGCCATGCTTTGGACCAAAAGGTCTTGGGCCCCGGCGCAGTGGTTGATATTCGCCTGCAGGAATCGGTGGGCCATGTTAATCTGTGGTCATGGGTACCACCGACTCCCCGGCTTTCTCAGCCGAAGTTGGGACTGAGGGCGGCTGCGGAGCAGACCTCTTCCCCTTTCCCTTCCCCGTTTTTGACAGGCCACTCTTGCACTGCCTGGACCCAATGTAGTGCCCGGCATCAAGCCCGGCAGCCGCACAAGATGTGCAGTGCGGCTGTTGGGAGCACTGCTTGTGCTGGTGGCCTGTCTCTCCACAGCGGAAGCACTCCTCGCTGCGGTCCACCGTATCAATGCAGTCGGCCTTGATGTGCCCCGACCGAAGGCAACGGAAGCATCGTTTCGGGCGGTCCTCGAGCAACTTAACTTGGGCCGAGACCCACCCGACGAGAAGTCTGCCCCGCGTAACCTTGCGAGCCGCAGCGACCGGACAGCTCAACCAGATGGTGCCCACTCCGGTCTCAGTGTGGCGCACCTCGCCAGCCTTCACCTCGCTCGGCTCACAGCCACCCGCTCTGGCCACAGCAGAGACGACCTCGGCGGTAGTGACCGAGTCGTCCAGGCCTTTGATGCGCAGTTCGGCGCATTTGACGGGCCTGGACACCCGCACGTCTTCAGGCTTGAAGGTCTCCCGCATTTTGGTGGCGAGAGCTTCCGCCTTCTCGCCACTCGTTGTACCCGGGAGCTCATAGACGCGAGCTCCCGACGCCGTCTTCCTGTACCTCACCGAGGTGATGCCCAGGTCAGCCAGCGGGACCTTTTCTCTGGCCTCCGCTAGCACTGCCGCATAAGATATGCCACGCTCCTCCGCGCCTGGCTGCAGCGTGATTACCACAGCTGATGAGCGCGGAGAGCGTAGCGCCTTGTCCCTCTTTTTGGAGGCCTTCTTCTTCGAAGCCTTAGGACCTGCCTTTGGTTGTTGGGCAGGCGCCTTCGGCTTCTTTGCCTTCTTCACCACCGTGGTCCAGCCTTCGGCATCTGTGCTGGTACCTACGGTGGGCTGGGAGGCCGCCTTGGTGGAAGATGGTGCGTTTTGGGCGATCTCTTCCACGAACCCCAAACCCGCTCTCCCTTTTTTCCCCTTTTGCTTCCCCTTGGCCGGGGTTGCAGCGGGGGGCTGCGCCTGCGATTTTGCTGCCGGAGCCGAAGGTTTCGACACCTCAGCTGGCTGCTTTGGTGCCTGCGCCAACTTCTTGGCGTCCGCAGCGAGTGGTGGCCGCAGGCGGACCTCCGGCAGCAACCGGTCGTCCAGTCCGGCAAGCTTGGCGTTGACCATGGTCCCTACTTGGACCATGATTGCACGGACTAGCTCGTCATGGTCGAGCTGTGGGCGGACCGGTTGCGCCCCGGAATCCGGAGCGACAACGGGAGACGCAGGAGCGACTGCAGCTGTCTTCTGCAGCTTTGCTTCCACCCGTAGCGCGTCGAACTCCTTGCGAAGCTCGAGCATTTCCCGCTGCATGCGGGCGTTATCCGCCTGCAGACGGGCGCACTCAGCTTGTAGGAGCGCAGTCTCATCAGAGACGGAGCGAACGCTCAGCGTCTCCACTACCTCCTTTAGAGAGGCCGCCGCTTGGTTAAGGGCACCCTGGAAGGAACCCTTTAGGTTGCGAGATTTTTTTACAACCTTAAGTATCATATCGATACTTTGCTCCGCGTTTTGCTTGACTGCCGACGCTGTCTTGTCACTCAGCTTGCCGGTGTCATCGATTACCTTTTTCAGGTAAGCCCTCGACTTTTGGGCTCGCTGAGCTGCCTCAACCATCTCCTCCTCCGCCGACAGCCTCAGCGCCTTCTCTTTCTCGGCGTTAAGCTCCGCTTGAGCTGCCGCCAAACCAACGTATCGGCCGGTAGTTGGTGGTCGTCCTCGTCCCCGCTTTGGGGTATTGCGCCCCGAAAGCGAAGATCTGGACGCCGGCCTAGCCTCGTCTCCTGACGACGCCGACTCTCCAGACAGTGGCCGCTTGCGGAAAAACTTCCCGCAGTCGCCGCGCACCACCACCTCCATCTCACTCGATGCGGAGTCAGACTCCGCACCCACCATAACGTCTTGGGTTTTTTGGGTTTTATTAGAAATATCCATAAGATTCCCACGAGTATGGGGGAAATATTCGGTCCACCCAGGCAGTGCCCCCTGTACCTGGGTAAGCGTATTACTACCAGAGAGGCCGCCGGTTCTCTGGAGTGTGTACGTTCGGAACTGAAGATCCCATCAGCCATCCATCAAGTCGCCACGTACAAGAGCTTGAGATTCGGGGATTTTTTATAGAGGTTTACTCCTCGCAGCCCGGGCAATTAAGCCAAGACCCTCGTTCCTGCCCAAGAGACTCGAACAGGTTTACGATATGCACGACGTTGGCATTGCTGCCAGTCCGCCGGCCGCACACGCGGCCACCAGACCCGCCGACTCCGCGTCCGTAGACGCCCACGTCTAGTTTTTTATAGAGGTGCTTTCCTCGCAGCCCGTCCCGGCAAGCCGATGCGAGCCCCCGTTCCTCTCAGTGAGGCTTACGGTTTGTCCGACGGTGACCGAAGTCGCCGTCCGGCCAGTCAAAACGCGACTGACCGGAACCCGCCGCACCGATCGCTCCTCTCCGTGAGAAGCGATCCCACGTGTCTGGTTTTGGTCCGCGCCGGTAAAACCGGTACCGCACATATCTGCGCGGCGTTCCCCTATCCGCCACCCGGGGGACGCGCCCGATACGAGACCAGCAACTCGTCCGGCAGGCCAGACTGACCCGCCGCGGGGACCTAACCTAACCTTTTTTTTTTTTTTTTTTTTTAACGTGAGGGAAATGCGTTACGCATTCCCCGCCGCTGGGAGGCGACGGGGATATGTGGGACTCTCCCTCGTGAACCCAATAAGATCCACGAGGGCCTACCCACTAAAAACCTCACATGTTGCCTGCTTCGGCGCATAAGTGGCGGGGAGGCGGGATCGCTATAGCATTCTACCGCCAACCCCACCAGCGCTATCCGCCCTGTAAAGTGGGGCGGATTCTTCGCTCCCCCCTATGTAGAGGTAGGGGGGTACAGGACTTCGGTGCAGAGGCCAGTGCAATGCAGAGGTGGGTCTCCCAACCCAGCCTCCGCGGGCCTCTGCTCAGTGAAGGGACGACAGCTCCGTCCCCTCACAGACCCTTTGGCGCATGGGTGCGCGTCACCAGAGGGAGAGGTGGGCCACATCAGACAGACATGGGCACCACCTCCCCACCAGTGGCAGCTGGAGCAGGGGTCGGCCGCAGGGTTGCGGCCTTCCCCTTACCCTTTTGGGACACACTAGCCCCACAGGGCTTGGTGCCGATCGGGTGGTCAGCCTTTCGACCCGCAGCAGCACAGACTGTGCAGTGCGGATCCCTGGCGCACGACTTGGCCAGGTGGCCGACCTCGCCGCAGCGGTAACACTGCGTGCGGCGTTCCTCCTCGGACGTGCAGAAGTGCTGCACGTGCCCGTTTAGTAGGCAGCGGAAGCATCGGGTGGGCCTGGCATCGAGCAGTTTTACCTGCGCCGAGACCCATCCGACCAGCAGCCTACCTCGGGCCACCTTTTGCGCGGCTGCCACAGGGCAGCGCACCCATACGCTGCCAAGGCCGGAGGGGGTGTGACGTACCTCCCCCGCCTTGACCTCGTCGGCCGTGCAGCCCCCCGTACGGGCGACTGCGGCGACGACACTTTCGGACGTCGCGGAGTCGTCCAAGCCCGAAATGCGCATCTCTGCGCACTTGATAGGCCTGGAGACCCGGACGTCCTCGGCACCCAGTGCCTCTCTCAATTTTGCCGCGAGGGCGTCGGCCTTCTCGCCGCTTTTCGCCCCCGGCAACTCGAAAATGCGGGCCCCGGTCACCGCCTGCCTGTATCGCAGGCCGGTGATCCCGAGGTCCGCAAGGGGCACCTTTTCCTTGGCCGTCGTGAGGACGGCCGCGTAGGAGAGGCCGCGCTCAACCGCGCCTGGCTGCAGCGTAATTACTACAGCCGACGAGCGCGGCACGCGCAACCTCGGTGCCCTCTTCTTGGGCGCCTTCTTGGGCGCCTTTTTCTTCTGCCCCTTCTCAGGGGCACCGGAGCCCTTGTTGGTGGGCCGCTCGGGCTTCTTCTTTTGCCCCTTCTTCTTGGCCACCGTGGTCCAGCCCTTCTCCGTTAGGACGGGGCTGGCAGAGGTGGTGGCCTCAGGGGCGGTCGCCGCTGCAGAGGTCGAAGGCCGCGGAGGCTCCGCGACCCTCTTCCCCTTAGGCTGCTGCTTCTTTCCCTTGGAAGGGTCCGAAGCAGCAGTCTGCTGCGGTGCAGCGTTTGGGGCAGGCGCCTTCTGCACCCGCTCCGTTGCTGCCGGCAGACTCTCGACCGAAGCCAGAGAGTCCACCCTTCTCCTGTCCGCCGCGAGGGGTGGACGGGTCCGCTGCTCAGGCAGCAGTCGGTCGTCAAGGGCGGCGAGCCGCGCGTTCACCATGGTCCCGACTTGGACCATGATGGCGCGCGACAACTCCTCCACGTCCAGCGGGGCAGGACGCACCGTCGCCGCAGCCGCGGCCTCAGCCGCACCCTGCCGCTTCGCCATTTCGCGGACTTCATGGCGAAGCTTCTTCATCTCTTTGCCGAGGCGGCGGTTCTCCGCCGTCAGCTTGGAGTTTTCCTCCTCCAGCATCTGCGTCTCTTCCCCGACAGTGCGTCCGCAGAGGAAGTTGACGTCCCTCTTTATGCGTTTTGCAGCATCATTGAGGGTCTTCACGTAACCGCCCTTGAGGTTACGGGACTTGGCGGCGACCTTCGAGACCAACGATAGGCTGTCTTCGACCGACTCCTTGATCGTACTGACCAGCCTCATGTCAGTCTCGGGGTCGTCCTTGTCCGACCACCCGTCCAGGACAATCCGACAACGGACATCGTCCCTCTTATCGGCAGCGGCAGCATCGCGGAGGATCTCCTCTTCCGTATCCAGCTGCCGCTGGCGAGCCTGCGCGGCCTTAAGCTCGGCCTGGGCCTTGGCCATACCGACATACTTGCCGGTGGTTGGCGGTCGACCCCTGCCTCGCTTTGTTGCGCTCCCTGAGCGCGATCCGGACGTTGGCCTCGAGCCGCCCTCAGGCGACGACGAGGCAGACCGTGGCCGTTTCCGGTAGGTTTTGCCTACCGCCCCGACCACTAAGTCATCCGGGCTCATGAAACCCGACGCGCTGCCTTCCGAAGTCGGCTCCACGTCGGTCCCCGAGCGACTAGAGCCCTCCCGGCTCTTTCTCGAACCACCCTTGCGGGTAGACGAGCGGCACTGGTTGCCCCCCCCAGAATACGAGGGGCAGACGGACCCCGAAGGGCCCGCAGAGGATTCTCCTTTCGCATAGCGTCCGGTACCTCCCTGGGGTAATTCGTTGTCTCCAGGTGCCATTTCATAGTTTTTTCCTTTTTTGTGCCAGGGGTGTGGTCCCCTGGGACATCCTCGGGACGGGGTTCACCCCCGCCATTCAGCCCACGGCCGGACGTCACCAGCACGAGCTTAGGGTAATTTTATAGTGTTGTCTTCACGCAGCCCCCGGCCAATAAAGGCAAGGAACCCCCATCCCTGTCCCAAAAAGAACAGGATTACGGGTTCGGCCGGCGGTGGCCAACTGCCATGCCCGACTGCCCACTCTCGTGAACAACCGGACCCGCCGCCCGCGCTCGTAACCACCTCCCCCTCCAGAAGGAGAGGAGGAAACAAGCACTCCGCCGTCGCCGCTGCTCGGAATACGTCCGAGACGCCGACCGGCTCTCCGCACCTCGCAAAACCACAAAGTGCGGACCAACGACGGTGACCAAAAGGTCCCGCCCGGCCAGACAAAAGGCATCTGACCAGACCCGCCGCCATGATCGCTTCTCGCGAGAGAAGCGATCCCAACACAGTCAGTCGCTTGTTCGCATCCCAGTCATGTCCGAAAACGGACACGTACCTGGAGCGAACTTCCCCAACCCCCCAGCGACCGACTATGACCGCGTCCTCAATGAATGAGGAGCGGTCCCAACGCCTGGTTTTGGTCCGCGCCGGTCGAAACCGGTACCGCGCATATCTGCGCGGCGTTCCCCTATCCGCCACCCGGGGGACGCGCCCGATACGAGTCCAGAAACTCGTCCGGCAGGCCAAACTGACCCGCCGCGGGGACCTAACCTAACCTTTTTTTTTTTTTTTTTTTTCAAGTGAGGAAATGCATTACGCATCCCCCGCCGTTGGGAGACGACGAGGGTATGTGGGACTCTCCCCCGGACCCAATAAGATCCAGGGGCATACCCACTAAAACCTCACATGCCTGCTCTGCGCTTTTGATGGCGGGGAGGCGGGATCGCTGCAGCATTCTACCGCCAACCCCGCCGGCGCTATCCGCCCTGTAAAGAGGGGCGGAATCGACATCGGTGCCCCCTTGTTGGAGAGGGGGCTGCAGGACTTCAGCGGAGGCCTATTCGGTGCGGAGGTGGGTCTCCCAACCCAGTACTCCGCAGGCCTCCTGTGGCAAGGGGCGGTTGCGTGCCCCTTGCGTCGACTTTGGTGTGCGCACTACGTGCGCACACGCGACTCGGCCTCTGTTGAGCGGGCGGCAGTTCAGCCGCGTCTGCCGCCCTGAGGCCGAGTCTTATGGCGGCTGGTAGAGGGCGTTGTCAGCCCTCCGCCGCCGCCGGGGCCGCCGGGCGCGGATTGGGAGAGCGGAGTTGAGTTCCCGCTCTCTTTCCGCAGCCTCTTTGAGCGCCATCACTTCTTCGCAGAAGTCTGCGATGGCGCTCCATGACCTCTCACACCCTACCATCTCCTCGATGATGATTGGGAGCGAGAGGTCCGGCCCCACTTGGGCAACGAGTGTCCGGCGCTGCACAGCCCAGGCAGGACAATGCTCGAGCGTGTGCTGCGCCGTGTCCTCGTTGCCAACGCAGTGGTGGCAGGAAGTAGATTCCTCCCTGCCAGCCACTCGACACAGGTAACTGCCGAAGCACCCATGCCCCGACAGTACCTGTGTCAGCCGAAACGTGAGTGTTCCATGACATCTGTTCATCCACTGGAATATTTGTGGGCGGACGGCTTGGATCGTCCGATGTCCCGCTGTTGGGCGGGACAGCCTGACCGCCCACTCCAGGACGAGGGCTCTACGGAGCTCCCTCATGCGCCGCTCCACGGCTCTGGGCGGAGGCCCATCGCCGCGCGCCACCAGCTCCTTTCGCCAGTGGTAGGCGTCCGCCAATGCTCTGGCGTCCAGGTCCCACGGCAGGGATCCGGCTAGCAGGCACGCTGCTTCGCCGGATACCGTGCGGTAGCCGCGGATGACCCGGACAGCCATCACGCGCTGCGGACGCCGCAAAAACATGGCGCCGCGCGGCGTCAGACATTCCGCCCAGATCGGTGCTCCGTAGAGCGCCATCGACCGGGCTACGCCCATGAACAGACGTCGAACACTCTGCTTCGGCCCTCCCAAATTCGGCAGCAGCCGCCCCAAGGCGGCCGCCGCGGCGGCCACTCTGGGCCCCAATCGCTCGAAGTGGGGGTTGAAGGTCCACCTGCCATCGAGCACCAGCCCGAGGTACCGCATGGTGGACCCTATGTGAATAGTAACCCCCCCGACAACGATGTGGGACCCAGCAGGTGGCGCTTTCCGGGGCCCGTGGAAGAACAGGGCCTCGGATTTAGGTAGCGCCACCTCAAGGCCAAGGGCGCGAATGCGCCCCACGACGTGGGCCACTCCAGCCGTGGCGAGCAGAGACGCGTCTCGATGCGTTCTCCCCCGGGCCAGCACTAGTGTGTCGTCAGCGTAACACACCAGGCTGACACCCGGGAGAGTCGCGCCTCGCAGCACCCAGTCATATCCGATGTTCCACAGGAGAGGTCCGAGGACTGACCCCTGTGGAACACCGCACGTCACCCGTCTGGTGACCAGCCCGCCACGACCTTCGTAGGCAACCACTCTATTGCCCAAATAGGCCCCGACTACTCGACGTAGGTACTCCGGAAGTCCGTGATATTGGAGCGCCGCAGTGATGACACTCCACGGCAGAGTGTTGAAGGCGTTGGCAATGTCAAGAGACACAGCCAACAACACCCCGCCGCCCGACACTGTCTCGTCCGAGAGGGTCTTGACGCGCAGGATTGCGTCTATGGTGGATCGACCCCCCCGGAAACCGCACTGGTGTTCTGACAGGTCGGGTCCTACCCTGGTCAGGTGCTTGACGAGGCGAGCGGCGATAATTCGCTCGAACAGCTTTCCCACCTCGTCAAGCAACACGATCGGCCGGTATGCGGATGGAGCGTCAATAGGGCGCCCCTCCTTCCGGAGCAGTACCAGCCTGCCTGCCTTCCACAGCTGTGGGAACTCTCCGCGTTGCAGGCAGGCGTCGAGTATCTTCAGCAGTCGGGGCCTTAGGGCCTTGAGTGCCAGGGCCAGTACTCGGCCCGGCACGCCATCAGGTCCAGGGGCGGTGTTCTTCGCTTTGAGGCGAAGAACTGCCGCCCCAAGCTCCGCGGTGGTAACCGCGGGCACCTCCCCGTCGTCCACCGCCACTCGCGAGAGCATCGGCGGGGGGATGTGGTGCATCCTCGTTGGGAAGAGGGTCGTCGTCACCGTCTCCAGGAACATGGGTTCCAGCGTCTGTGTCAGTGGAGGCGCCCAAGGGCGGAGTTTGCCCCGTACCAGCTGGTATGGGCGCCCCCATGGGTCGGCATTGAGGGTGGACAGCTGCTCCCGCCGAGCCGCATCCTTGGCCCGACTGATGGCCGATTGGAGGGACAGTTTTGCCCCCCTGTAGGCATCATACAGCCGGGCCTCGAGCTCGCGGTCAGCGGGGCGTCTTCGGCGCTGGCGCACGTACTCACGCCTGCGCGCCGAGCACGCCACGCGCAGTTCCGCCACTTCAGCCGTCCACCAGTAGACCTGGCGTCGTGAAGGCCGCGACTTGGCCCGGGGCATCGCGCTGTCGCAGATGGTGGACAGCGCATCCCGGAACCGAGCCGCCTCCTCGTCAACCCCCACGAACGCCGGTGAGCCGACCCAGGCCTGGACTAAGGCCGCTTCCCGGACCATGTCCCTATCGAGCCTGGTGAGCACCCACCGTGGAAATGCCGGTGGGTGTGGACTCGACGACGATGACGACGAAGGGGCGGAAACATCGAACCGGATGTACCGGTGATCGGACAGTGTCTCCACCCCCTCCAGGACCCTCCAGTGGGCGACCGTGCGCGCGACAACAGGACTTGCGAAGGTGATGTCCACTATGGACCCGCCGCGCTGCCGCACGCACGTGTCGACCGAACCCCGGTTGAGGACGCACAGGCCCAACGTCAACAACCACTCCTCCACGAGCTCGCCGCGAGCGTCGGTGGCGGGGGAACCCCAAGCCGTACACTTGGCATTGAGGTCCCCAAGCAGAAGAACTGGGAGGGGGCGATTCTGCCCAATCAGGGCCTCCAAGCTGTTGAGGAAAACCTCGAACTCAGCAAGGACCCTGTTGGGCGAGAAGTACACCCCCACAACCAAAATGTTGTCCGCCACCGCTGCTATGCAGCCTGGACGCCTAGCGACAACCCGCAGAGGAGCAGAAGAGACGAGGGCAACAACCCCCGCCGCGTCACCCGCCCAGTTGTCCCTGGGCGGGATGTAGTAGGGCTCCGCAACCGCCGCGATGTGTATCTCCCACTGCGCCATGCTCTGGACCAGCAGGTCTTGTGCCCTGGCGCAGTGGTTGATGTTCGCCTGGAGGAATCGGTGGGCCATATCTTAATCCGACATGGTCACCACCTCTCCCCCGGCGTTCGCGACCGGTGTTGGGGTCGGTTGCGGAGCGACCTTCCCTCCCTTCTTTTTGGGCACCTTGGCGAGCTGCCTATCGCAGGGTTTGGTGCCCATGCGGTGGTCCGCAGCCAGCCCAGCGGCTGCGCAAGCAGTGCAGTGCGGTGCTGCACCGCACTGTCGCGCAATATGGCCGACCTGTCCGCAGCGGTAGCACTCACCGCTGCGGTCGACCTCCGACTGGCAGGCGACCCGGATGTGGCCCTTCTGCAGGCAGCGGAAACAACGAGTGGGTCGGGCCTCAAGTAGCCTGACCTGGGCCGAGACCCACCCGATAAGGAGGCGCTTTGCCTGCACCACCTTGGCTGCCGCTGCCACTGGACACCGCAACCAGACGGTGCCCATGCCGGAAGGGCCACGGCGAATTTCGCCAGCCTTCACGGCGTCAGGCTGGCACTCGCCCACCCGGGCAACAACAGACACCACCTCGTCGGCGGTGATGGAGTCATCCAGGCCTGAGACGCGCAACTCCGCAGTCTTGATCGGCCTGGAGACTCTGAGGTCCTCCGTGAATGCCTCCCGGAACCTTTTGGCGATGGAGTCGGCTTTGTCGCCGCTACCGACACCTGGTACCTCCAGGATCCGGGCCCCCGTCGCCGTCTTCTTGATCCGGACACTGGTGATGCCCAGATCAGACAGGGGGACTCTGTCTCTTGCCTGAGACAGAATCGAGGCATAGGTGATGCCTCGCTCCTCCGCTCCCGGCTGCAGCTGGATAACGACAGCAGAGGAGCGCGGAGGACGCAGTTTGTTGGACCGCTTCCTCTTCTTCTTGGCCTTCTTGGGGCCCGGCTTAGCTGGACCGCCAGACCCCTCAGGACTCTTCTTCTTTTTTGGCTTTTTGGCCACCGTAGTCCAGCCCTCTTCAGCGGCACTGGTACTGGCGGTAGCCAAATTAGCAGTCGAGGTGGCAGGGGTGGGAACAGTCTGGGTCTTCTTTCCCTTGCCCTTGCCCTTCTTGGAGGCGGTGGCAGCAGGAGGAGTGGGTGCAGCGACAGTAGAGCTCGCAGTTTTCTGCATCTGCTGCGGCTTTTTCTGTGGCTTCTCCTGCTGCTTTTGTGCCTCTGCCTTCCTAGCGTCCGCGGCCAATGGGGGTCGCAGACGCTTTTCAGGCAGCAGCCTGTCTTCATACGCCCCAAGTCGGGCGTTTACCATGGTCCCCACCTGGACCATGATTTTCTGCAGTAGCTCCTCGCTGTCCGGCGCAGGCCGAACCTCTGGAGCTGGAGCGGCCTGAGGCAACCGCTGCTTGGCCACCTCGGCCTGGAGACCAACAAAGTCTCGGCGCAAATCCGCCAGCTCCTTCTGCAGGCGGGAGTTGTCCGCCTCCAGTCTGGAACTGGTGGCCTGCAGCAGATTTGTCTCCTCCGAGACCGTTCTGCTCGCAAGCGTTTGCAACGACGTCCGTATGGTCTTCGCCGCATTGTTTAGCGCCTTGGTGTACGTCCCCTTCAGGTTGCCAGACTTGGCGGCAACCTTCAGGATGACGTTGATGCTGTCTTCGACAGCCCTGCTGACTGCCAGCGATGATTTGGTATCATCGCCAGCAGCTATGACCTCCTCCAAATCCGTGCTCGAGACGTCCGCGCGCTCCACGCATCTGTCGAGCTCGCACTCGTTTCGGAGGAAGGCCTCCTTCTTCTCCTCTTCTTTTCTGGCAGCTGCAAGGGCGGCCCTACGCTTGGAGAGCCCTACGTGCTCCCCAGTTGTAGGAGGCCGGCCCCTTCCCCGTTTGGGAGTGCTGGTGCCAGAAACCGTCGCGGCGTCGTCACTGGACCCATAGTCCGTCGCCGCGTTCCCACGTGGTCTTTTGCGGAGGACTTTGGTAGTCTTCCCGCTCACCCCGCCGTCACTCTTGACGCTGTTTGTGGAGTCGTAGTCCGACCCCACAAGACTCATTTGAGAGCTTCTCAGGCTCTCATGGCGGATGTTGCCCCCCCCAGAATACGAGGGGCAGACGGGCCCCGAAGGACCCGCAGAGGATTCTCCAACCGCGGAGCGGTTGGTACCTCCCTGGGGTAATACTGTAGAATCATCGGCCATTATCATGTTTGGTTTTTCCTTTTTTTTGAACAGGGGACGGTCCCCTGTGACATCCTTGGGACGGAGTTGCTCCCCCGCCATGCAGCCCACGGCCGGATGTCAGAACTCGAGCTTCGAGGTAATGTTATAGTGTTTTCTTCACTTGGTCCCCGGCCAATGAAGGCAAGAGACCCCCGTACCTGTCCCAAAAGGAACAGGAGTACGGGTTCGGCCGACGGTGGCCCACTGCCATGCCCGACTGTCACTCTCGTGAGCAGCCGGACCCGCCGCCCGCGCTTGCGTCCTCCTCCCCCTCCAGTATGAGAGAGGGGATCAAGCTCCACGCCCATCGCCGCTACTCGGAATACGTCCGAGACGCCGACGGGCACTCCGCATCCTCGCAAAACCACGAAGAGCGGAACTCCAACGACGCCGACAAAAGTCGCAGCCCGGCCAGGCAAAACACACCCGACCAGACCCGCCGCTGCATCGATCGCGTCCTCTCGCGAAGACGCGATCCCCGTGCCATGTCGCCAGTTCGCATCCACAGTCATGTCTGAAAACAGACACGTACCGGGAGCGAACTTCCCCACCCCCCAAAAGCGACAGACACCTTTGGTTTTTTATAGAGGTGTTCTCCTCGCAGCCCGTCCCGGCAAAGCCGATGCGAGCCCCCGTTCCTCTCAGTGAGGCTTACGGGTTGTCCGACGGTGACCGAAGTCGCCGCCCGGCCAATCAACACCTGACTGACCGGACCCGCCGCACTGATCGCGTCCTCGAGCAATGAGGAGCGATCCCAACGCCTGGTTTTGGTCCGCGCCGGTCGAAACCGGTACCGCGCATATCTGCGCGGCGTTCCCCTATCCGCCACCCGGGGGACGCGCCCGATACGAGTCCAGAAACTCGTCCGGCAGGCCAAACTGACCCGCCGCGGGGACCTAACCTAACCTTTTTTTTTTTTTTTTTTTTTTTTTTTAACGTGAGGGAAATGCGTTACGCATTCCCCGCCGCTGGGAGGCGACGGGGATATGTGGGACTCTCCCCCGTGAACCCAATAAGATCCACGAGGGCCTACCCACTAAAAACCTCACATATTGCCTGCATCAGCGCATAAGTGGCGGGGAGGCGGGATCGCTATAGCATTCTACCGCCAACCCCACCAGCGCTATCCGCCCTGTAAAGTGGGGCGGATTCTTCGCTCCCCCCTATGTAGAGGTAGGGGGGTACAGGACTTCGGTGCAGAGGCCAGTGCAATGCAGAGGTGGGTCTCCCAACCCAGCCTCCGCGGGCCTCTGCTCAGTGAAGGGACGAAAGCTCCGTCCCCTCACTGACCCTTTGGCGCATGGGTGCGCGTCACCAGAGGGAGAGGTGGGCCACATCAGGCAGACATGGGCACCACCTCCCTACCAGTGGCAGCTGGAGCAGGGGTCGGCCGCAGGGTTGCGGTCTTCCCCTTACCCTTTTGGGGCACGCTAGCCCCACAGGGCTTGGTGCCGATCGGGTGGTCAGCCTTTCGACCCGCAGCAGCACAGACTGTGCAGTGCGGATCCCTGGCGCACGACTTGGCCAGGTGGCCGACCTCGCCGCAGCGGTAGCACTGCGTGCGGCGTTCCTCCTCGGACGTGCAGAAGTGCTGCACGTGCCCGTTCAGTAGGCAGCGGAAGCATCGGGTGGGCCTGGCATCGAGCAGTTTTACCTGCGCCGAGACCCATCCGACCAGCAGCCTACCTCGGGCCACCTTTTGCGCGGCTGCCACAGGGCAGCGCACCCATACGCTGCCAAGGCCGGAGGGGGTGTGACGTACCTCCCCCGCCTTGACCTCGTCGGCCGTGCAGCCACCCGTACGGGCGACTGCGGCGACGACACTTTCGGACGTCGCGGAGTCGTCCAAGCCCGAAATGCGCATTTCTGCGCACTTGATAGGCCTGGAGACCCGGACGTCCTCGGCACCCAGTGCCTCTCTCAACTTTGCCGCGAGGGCGTCGGCCTTCTCGCCGCTCTTCGCCCCCGGCAACTCAAATATGCGGGCCCCGGTCACCGCCTGCCTGTATCGCAGGCCGGTGATCCCGAGGTCCGCAAGGGGCACCTTTTCCTTGGCCGTCGTGAGGACGGCCGCGTAGGAGAGGCCGCGCTCAACCGCGCCTGGCTGCAGCGTAATTACTACAGCCGACGAGCGCGGCACGCGCAGCCTCGGTGCCCTCTTCTTAGGCGCCTTCTTGGGCGCCTTTTTCTTCTGCCCCTTTGCAGGGGCGCCCGAGCCCTTGTTTTTGGGCTGTTCGGGCCCCTTCTTTTGCCCCTTTTTCTTGGCCACCGTGGTCCAGCCCTCCTCCGTTAGGACGGGGCTGGCAGAGGTGGTGGCCTCAGGGGCGGCCGCCGCTGTAGAAGTCGAAGGCTGCGGAGGATCCGCAACCTTCTTCTTCTTGGGCTGCTGCTTCTTTCCCTTGGGAGGGTCCGAAGCAGCAGCAAGCTGTGGGGCACCAATAGGGGCAGGCGCCATCTGCACCCGCTCCGTCGCCACCGGCAGACTCTCGACCGGAGCCGGAGAGTCCGCCCTCCTTCTGTCCGCCGCGAGGGGTGGACGGGTCCGCTGCTCAGGCAGCAAGCGGTCGTCCAGGGCGGCGAACCGCGCGTTCACCATGGTCCCGACTTGGACCATGATGGCGCGCGACAACTCCTCAACGTCCAAGGACGGTGGACGTGTCGCCGCAGCAGCCGCGGCCTCAGCCGCACCCTGCCGCTTCGCCATGGATCTTACTTCACGGCGAAGCTTCTTCATCTCCCCACTGAGGGCGCGGCTATGCGCCTTCAGAGTGGCGTTCTCTTCGCTCAGCGCAATCATTTCGTCATTGACGAAACGCTCGCTGAGGAACCCCACATCTTCGCGGATGGACTGCACGGCCTCGTTGAGGATCCGCACATATCCACCCTTCAAATTCCGCGACTTCGCGGCGACCTTTGCCACTAGTGACAGGGAGTCGTTCACCTTGTCCTTTACTTGGAGGCCGTACTTCTCCAATGAGAATAACTCATCCGTATCGGAGACATCCTGTATCGCCCTCTGGCGAGCTTCGTTCCGCTGCTCGACAGCTTCTGCCTCACGGAGGATCTCCTCCTCCGTGTCTAGCTCCCGCTGCCGAGCTTGCGCGGCCTTCAACTCGGCCTGGGCCTTGGCCACACCGACATATTTGCCGGAGGTTGGCGGTCGGCCCCTGCCTCGTTTTGACGCGCTCCCCGAGCGCGATCCGGACGATGGCCTCGAGCCGCCCTCAGGCGACGACGAGCCAGACCGTGGCCGTTTCCGGTAGGTTTTGCCTACCGCCCCGACCACTAGGTCATCCGGGCTCCTAAAACCGGACGCGCTGCCTTCCGAAGTCGGCTCCACGTCGGTCTCGGAGCGTCTAGAGTCCTCCCGACTCTTCCTCAAACTGCTCTTGCGAGCAGATGAGTGGCACTGGGTGCCCCCCCCAGAATACGAGGGGCAGACGGACCCCGAAGGGCCCGCAGAGGATTGTCCAGCCGCGGAGCGGGTGGTACCTCCCTGGGGTAGTTTTCTATTGCCAGGTGCCATTTCATAAGTTTCCTTTTTTGTGCCAGGGGTGTGGTCCCCTGGGACATCCTCGGGACGGGGTTCGCCCCCGCCATTCAGCCCACGGCCGGACGTCACCAGCACGAGCTTAGGGTAATTTTATAGTGTTGTCTTCACGCAGCCCCCGGCCAATAAAGGCAAGGAACCCCCATTCCTGTCCCAAAAAGAACAGGATTACGGGTTCGGCCGGCGGTGGCCAACTGCCATGCCCGACTGTCCACTCTCGTGAACAGCCGGACCCGCCGCCCGCGCTCGTAACCGCCTCCCCCTCCAGAAGGAGAGGAGGAAACAAGCACTCCGCCGTCGCCGCTGCTCGGAATACGTCCGAGACGCCGACCGGCTCTCCGCACCTCGCAAAACCACAAAGTGCGGACCAACGACGGTGACCAAAAGGTCCCGCCCGGCCAGACAAAAGGCATCTGACCAGACCCGCCGCCATGATCGCTTCTCGCGAGAGAGGCGATCCCAACACAGTCAGTCGCTAGTTCGCATCCCAGTCATGTCTGAAAACAGACACGTACCAGGAGCGAACTTCCCCAACCCCCCAGCGACCGACTATGACCGCGTCCTCAATGAATGAGGAGCGGTCCCAACGCCTGGTTTTGGTCCGCGCCGGTCGAAACCGGTACCGCGCATATCTGCGCGGCGTTCCCCTATCCGCCACCCGGGGGACGCGCCCGATACGAGTCCAGAAACTCGTCCGGCAGGCCAAACTGACCCGCCGCGGGGACCTAACCTAACCTAACCTAACCTAACCTAACCTAACCTGACGATTTTTCAGGTACTATTTATTATCCGATCTCGAAGGTTAATATCTCTAAAAATCCGTCTTTGTATAAGCTATCTTATGGTATATACCAATCGCATCTCACTTGTTTAGTTTTTGTGTTATCTTCAATAAACCATTTTCAAATTATCGTAAATTTAGAGTCAACTTCAAAAATTGGTTTTTCCGTTCCTATCACATTTATCATTTAGTTATCCATTCTTAAAATTCATTTATATAGTGTAGTTTCAGTATCAATATAGACTTGTACCCTGGATTTTTGTTTAATATTTTATTTCGAGCATTTAAACATTTAAGTTTTCACATTTTTCAACTAACATTTTTAATACATATTTACTTGATTTAATTTCAACTTTTCGCTGTGTTAATTACTACTTATTGTTATTAATTCATTCCTTAGTGGTTATATGCATATTTTAGGCTTGTTATATAGTTACATACTTGATATTGCCATTAATTTTGCTTTTATAACCACATTTGCAGCATTATTTACACAATTTTTTATTACAATTCATTATTTTTCTAATTACTAATTGTTCCTAACGTATTACCATGTCTCAGAGCTCAGTTACCACCCCATTTAACGTAGGTGAGCTTATAAATTCCGAAGAGAATGTCACTGCAACAGCTAATAGACTTCTCCAGGAGGCCAAAGCCCAGTTGTTGCTGTCCGGCAATTTAAAGACCTCTATTAAAGAGACAGTGACCAACAGTCTTACAGGACTGTATAATATCGTGGTCAATCAGTCGGAAACACGACAGGCACTACAACTGGAGCTTGGTAGGCTCAAGCTACAGTTGAAGGAAGACCTCTTACAATTAGAAAAGAGGCATAACACTCAACTAGCCGAGCTCACTCTTAATAATATCCCACTGTCTGGGACACCTCTTGGAACGTCCCCTTCTGCACCACCTAGCGAACTGATTAAGCAACTGATTGCCGATCTCCATTCACATACTGAGGCAATGGAAAGTTGCAAGCGACATACCTCAGCGCTTAACGACCAACTTCAACAAGCGTCAACATCCCGGTTCGTCGGTGGCCAGGGGCCTTCTTTTGCTGAGATGGCTGCTCGCCGCGGTCCACCGCAGCCCCTTCACTCGGTCATCATTTCATCGTCTGACGAGAAGGATACGAGTGAGGAAGTCATTAACACGATCAGGGCTGTCGTCGACGCAAAGAAGGAAGGGGTGAGAGTCGAGCGACTCAGAAAGGCCAAGGACCAAAAGGTCATTATTGGGTTTAATACCAGGGCTGAGCTCGACCAGGTCAAAGCCAAAATGCAGACAAACAGCAAATTGCAAGTTGAGGATATCACAAACAAAGATCCTCTCATTATATTAAGAGACGTACTCTCGTACAATTCCGACGAAGATGTTATTGCGGCCCTCAAAGGGCAGAACATGCACT
The DNA here is from genome assembly GCA_905340225.1 of Abrostola tripartita. NCBI lineage: Eukaryota > Metazoa > Arthropoda > Insecta > Lepidoptera > Noctuidae > Abrostola > Abrostola tripartita. The sequence continues at coordinate 11,570,594 of HG996506.1, read as the reverse complement.
TGCTTCATGACGTCGCACCCTCGGATATCAGAGCTGTCATTAAATACCGCCGGCGTACAAGAAACCCCCATATGGAACACGTAATAGTGCAGGTATCCCCTTGTGTCTGGCAGAGATTTACCGCGATCGGAAAGGTACATGTAGATTTGCAGAGAATTCACGTATCCGACCAATCCCCTTTGATCCAGTGTTCTACGTGCCTCGGTTATGGACATACGAAGAAATTCTGCAAAGAAACCTCACCAGTCTGTAGTCACTGTGGAGAGCAGCACCTTCGTTCAAACTGCCCGGCACAGCAATCTGCGGAGATACCCAAGTGCCGCAACTGTGTTCTGGCGAAAAATAAGCTCAGCAATCACAACGCATTTGACGCCGAATGCCCAGTGCGTAGAAAATGGGATAGTTTAGCTCGATCCACTGTAGCCTATTGCTAAGGTTCTCTCACGGGCATACAAAGCAATACAAGCAAATCTACAACGCAAGAGACTAGCAACACAAGAGCTACATCAAGAAGCGGTTAACAGGAAGATCAGCTTTGCACTCATCCAAGAACCATATGTGGGTTCGACGGGAGAGCTCAAGCAATACACAGGTACTCGGGGCTTTCAGTGCGATTCGAGCAGAACAGGACCAGTCAAATCAGCAATAGTTATTTACGATAGTAACCTCGACGTACTGAGTGACCCAACCATGGTAACAGAGAACATTGTACCATTGCTCCTCAAAACTGACACCTGGACCATGGGAATAGTATCTGTGTATTTTGAAGGCAACTTGCCACTTGAGCCCTACTTGACGCAGCTAGCGTTGGTTTTGGATAACCTGCAAAATAAAACCGACAAAATATTAATTGGGGGCGACGTGAACGCTTGGAGTACCTGGTGGGGAAGCGTAGAGGATGACGACAGAGGTGAAACACTCAGAGGCTTTCTCGATGAACACAGCTTGCAAATCTTGAATGAGGGGTCAGAACCGACATTTGATACCATTCGTGGTGATCGAATCCTGACAAGTCATGTGGATGTGACCACGTGCTCTACAGGACTTTTAGGAAAAATATTAGAATGGCAGGTAGATAAATCAATTACCAGTTCGGACCACAACGCTCTGACCTTTCATGTAAACCTCGACAAACCCTCTGAAATAAACAAAACAACCTCTACTCGTGTTTATAACACGCGGAAGGCGAACTGGGGTCGATTCACAGAAACATTCAAAACAGCGCTAGAAAATTTAAACATCACAATCAGTAGTATAAAATCAATAGAAAATAGTACAGAGTTAGAAAATATAATATATAAATATACAGAATGTATAAAAGAAGCATGCAATGTAAATATACCTAGAAGAAAGAATAATAAAAATAGCAAATACTTACCCTGGTGGTCCGATGAGCTGGATCGCTTGAAGAAAGAGACGAACACGAAGAGGCGAAGAATCCCGAACGCAGCCCCCTCCCGTAGAGGCTATGTCGTAGGCGAGTACCTGGAAGCAAAGAAAAGATATGAAGAAGCAGCTAACAACGCACAGACTGAGAGCTGGAAACAGTTCTGCACTAAGCAAGACAGGGAAAGCCTATGGGATAGCATCTATAGGGTGATTAAGAGTGCTAGTACAAAACACCAAGACCAGCTTCTAGTAAAGGATGGCTTAGTATTAAATTCAGAAGAATCTGCAGAATTGCTAGCAAAAACCTTTTTCCCGGAAGACGACAGCTCGTCTGATAATAGTTCTCACGCAATCACCAGAGTACTGGCAGAAGAAATCGTTAGTTCTCCGCGAACTACTACAATAGACCCGCCATTCACTGAGGCGGAGCTCAAAAAGACCATCAACGGCTTTAATCCTAAAAAGGCTCCCGGACCGGACGGATTTACGGCAGACATCTGTTGCGCGGCCATATACGCAGAACTGCCGATATTTTTAGAATTAACGAACAGATGTCTGGCCCTTGGCTATTTCCCCACTCAGTGGAAAGAAGCCTCAGTAGTAGTCCTTAGAAAGCCGGGAAGAGACACTTACACTCAGGCAAAGTCATACAGACCGATAGGTCTCTTATCAGTTCTTGGTAAAGTCCTTGAAAAAATGCTCATAAAACGTATCAGCTGGCACATAAGATCTGAGACCAGCCCTAGGCAGTATGGCTTTGTCCTGCAAAGATGCACAGAGGATGCCCTATACGACCTGATGCAACATATAAGGTCAACCCTCAAAAACAAACTACTTACAGTAGTCGTATCGTTGGACATTGAAGGGGCGTTTGACAACGCATGGTGGCCTGCGGTCAAATGTCAACTAGATCGCAGAGGATGTCCAGCCAACCTCCAAAAAGTTGTCAGCAGCTATTTTAGAGACAGGACAGTTGTAGTTAATTACGCAGGCGCTTCAGCTCGTAGATCATCCACAAAGGGCTGCGTACAGGGTTCGATTGGCGGACCAACTTTTTGGAATCTCCTTTTAGACCCTTTGTTACAAGATCTGCACAATAGAGGCATTTACTGCCAGGCATTTGCAGACGACGTAGTGCTGGTTTTTTCTGGCCAAACACCCGGCCAAATAGAGTCTGAAGCGAATGAGACCCTTACCCGTGTGCTCGAATGGGGCACCAAAAATAAGCTCAACTTTGCGGCACATAAAACACAAGCCATGCTCATTACCAAAAAGCTAAAATTCGACGTCCCACTTGTGCGCATGGGTGGGAGCTCAATACAATATGTCAACCAAATTAAAGTGCTGGGCCTAATAATAGACCATAAACTGACATTTAATAATCACATAGCCCACATTTGTCGTAAGGCAGCAAATATTTATAAAATGGTCTCAAGAACTGCCAAAATCGAGTGGGGCCTAAACCCCGAAATCATTAGGACTATATATTTGGCAGTCATAGAGCCAACGATTTTGTACGCTGCAAGTGCTTGGGCACCAGCAACTGACAAATTAATGACCCAAAAACAGCTGAACGTTATCCAGAGAGGGTTCGCCCAAAAAATCTGCAAGGCATACAGAACAGTCTCACTAAACGCAGCTCTAACACTCGCTGGGCTGCTCCCTCTGGATATCCGAATTCGGGAAGCATCACAATTATATATTCAAAAAAGAGGAGATTTAGCATCCGAGGAGGAAATTAGAGTAGTGGAGGATCGTGTCAGCTGGAAAGAAGCTCCACACCCGGCAATAGAACCGGAAATAGATTACATTGGTCTAGGCGAAATGCTGCCCGAAGATATGGAACACCATCAACTTCCAAATGCACAGATCTACACAGACGGTAGCAAGGAGCAAGACAGGGTCGGAGCAGCATTATCGTGTTGGATCGATGGCACAGAAAAGCACACAAAAAAGATGAGACTGGAGTCTTACTGCACGGTCTTCCAGGCAGAGCTATACGCAATTTACCAAGCCACTGAGTTAGCCAGCAGACTCAAACACAATGCGGTGGCCGTGCTGAGCGACTCCAGATCCTCACTAGATATTATTAAAAAGCCTGATACCTTCCACCCATTAGCATTTAAAATCAAGAAAAATATCACCACACTTCGTAATTCTGGATGCAACATAGAACTATACTGGATTAAAGCACACGTAGGAATCCCAGGCAACGAGCGGGCAGATGTTTTAGCAAAGCAAGCAGCAAACTACAATAAATCAGCAGCCAGCTACGATTTGCGCCCCATCTCGCATATCAAAAATGAAATCCGCTCAAACTCTATACAACAATGGAACAACAGATACAAAACCAATACCACAGCCGCAATAACCAAACATTTCTTCCCAGAAATTGACATAGCATACAGAATAACAAAGAAATTCAAACTCACTTCAATAATGACTCAAGTGTTTACAGGACATGGCGGGTTCTCCGCGTATTTAGCTCGTTTTAAATGTAAAGACAACCCGGCATGCACCTGTAACCAAAACACAGAAGAAACCATTATACACCTATTAATAGAATGCCCCAGACACCTAAATTTGAGACACAACTTAGAAAATCAAACTGATACCAAACTCACAATAGAAACGCTGTCTCAACTAATATCAAATAAGACCTCAAGACCACATTTCATTCGTTACTGTACGGAAATCGCAGAAGAAGCAATAAGAAGAAATAAAACAAGATAAATATACATCTAATCTAACATAATTTTTCGTTTATTATATAATAAAAAAAAAAAAAAAAAAAAAAAAAAAAAAAAAAGAAGATAAAGATAAATCATAACTGTAAATAAATTGATAACGTTGATTAATCTAACCAAACAAAATAAGAATAAGTATAAAACATGATAAAGAAGAAAACTTAAATCGTTCAAAACACTTAGAAAAAATAACAAACAGCAAACAAGATAATACAAGACTACTAATGGCTCCGACCAACATATCGGAGGACAAGCAAGAAAACTCAGAAAAAAAAAAAAAAAAAAAAAAAAAAAAACCTAACCTAACCTAACCTTTTTTTTTTTTTTTTTTTGATTAAGGTGAGGGAAATGCGTTACGCATACCCCGCCGCTGGGAGGCGACGGGGTTATGTGGGACTCTCCTCCGTGGACCCACCCAGAAGCCGAAGCCGCTCGGTTGATCCTCGGAGGCCTACCCACTAAAACCACTCACACAATGCCTGCTCGGCGCTTTGAATGACGGGGAGGCGGGATCGCTAAAGCACTCTACCGCCAACCCCGTCAGCGCTGTCCGCCCTGAAAAGGGCAGACCTTCGATGTATGGCCCCCCCAGAGGATGGAGGGGGGCTGCAGGACTTCGGCGAGGACCAGTGCAATGCGGAGGTGGGTCTCCCAACCCAGCCTCCGCTGGCCCCCGCACAGCGAGGAGTCAGCTAGTCTAACCCCTCGCCGTCTTCTCTTTGCGCGCAGCGCTCAACATAGCGCGCGCCCACGGGCATAGGTGGCCCTAAGGCCCTTTGGCCTATGGAGGTTGGAAGAGGGCGTTGTCTGCCCTCCTCCTTCCTCTGGGTCGACGTGCGCGGCTTGGGAGAGCGGGCGTGAGCTCCCGCTCTCTTTCAGCCGCCTCCTTGAGCGCCATCACCTCCCCACAAAACTCTGTGATGGCGCTCCAGGACCTCTCGCTCCCTACCATCTCTTCGATGACAGCCGGAAGCGAGAGGTCCGACCCGATGAGTGCGGCGAGCGTTTGGCGCTGCACAGCCCAAGCCGGACAATGCTCGAGCGTGTGCTGCGCCGTGTCCTCGCCGCACGAACAGTGGTGGCAGGAGTCGTTCGGCTCCCTGCCAGCGATACGACACAGGTACTTGCCGAAGCAGCCGTGCCCCGACAGTACCTGCGTCGTTCGGAACGTCAATGTTCCGTGGCGTCTCTTCAGCCACTCCGCGAGATGTGGACGGATGGCTTCGATAGTGCGGTGACCGGCCACAGGCCGGGTAAGCCTATCCGCCCACTGATGTTGAAGAATCCCGCGGAGTTCTTCAATGCGCCGCTCGATGGCTCGAGGCGGAAGCCTTTCGCCGCGACTCTCCTGCTCCTTGCGCCAGTGGTATGCGGCCGCAAGAGCTTTGGCGTCCAGGTCCCACGGCATCGACGAGGCCAGCAAACAAGCTGCCTCGTATGAGATGGTCCGATAGCCGCGGATGACCCGGACTGCCATCGCGCGCTGCGGCCGCCGCAAGCAAGCAGCGCCGCGCGGCGTCAGACTGTCCGCCCAAACTGGCGCCCCGTAAAGCGCCATCGAGCGGGCAACCCCCATGAAGAGACGCCGGACACTCGTCTTTGGGCCGCCTAAATTGGGCAAGAGACGCCCAAGAGCGGCGGCCGCTGCAGACACTCTGGGCCCCAATCGCGCGAAGTGAGGGTCGAAGGTCCACCTGCCATCGAGCACTAGCCCGAGATAGCGCATGGTGGACCCGACGTTGATGGTGACCCCCCCAACGACGATGTGGGACCCAGCAGGTGGCGCTTTCCGAGGCCCGTGAAAGTAGAGGGCCTCGGACTTGGACAGCGCCACCTCTAACCCTAGCGCCTTGATGCGCCCGACCATGTGTGCCACTCCAGCCGTGGCGAGGATCGCGGCTTCACGATGAGATCTCCCCCGGGAAAGAACGAGCGTGTCGTCAGCGTAGCAAATTACGCTGACACCCGGGAGAGTAGCGCCCCGAAGGGCCCAGTCATAGCCGATGTTCCACAGGAGAGGTCCGAGGACTGACCCCTGTGGAACACCGCAAGTGACGAGCTTCGCCTGTAGCCCGCCGCGACCCTCGAACTGCACCTCCCTGTTGGCCAGGTAGGCCCCGACTATGCGCTGCAGATACTGCGGTACCCCGTGGAATTGGAGCGCCTCTGTTATGCAGCTCCATGGCAGGGTGTTGAAGGCATTGGCTATGTCAAGAGACACAGCCAACAACACCCCACCGCCCGATACTGCCTGGTCCGAGAGGGCCTTCACGCGCAAGATCGCGTCGACGGTAGAGCGACCCTCCCGGAACCCGAACTGATGGTCCGACAGATCGGGCCCAACCCTCGTTAGGTGCTTGACGAGACGGGCAGCGATGACACGTTCGAAGAGTTTGGCCACCTCGCCAAGCAACACTATCGGCCGGTAGGAGGATGGAGCGTCAACAGGGCGCCCCTCCTTCCGCAGCAGCACCAGCCTGCCTGCCTTCCACAACTGTGGGAACTCTCCGCGCTGCAGGCAGGCGTCCAGCAATTCGCGCAGTCGGGGCCCTAGGGCCTTCAGTGCCAGGGCCAGTGCACGGCCGGGCACACCATCCGGTCCTGGGGCGGTGTTCTTCGCCCTCATGCGAAGCTCAGCCGCCCCTAGCTCCGCAGCCGTTACTGCGGGCACTTCGCCCTCGTCATCTCCCGCTGCACGCGAGTGCATCGGCGGGGGAGTGTGGTGCGTCCTCATCGGGAAGAGGGTCGTCGTCACGGTGTCCAGAAACTGGGGATCCAGGGTCTGGGTCAGCGGGGGCGCCCAAGGGCGGAGTTTGCCACGTACCCACTGGTACGGGCGCCCCCAAGGGTCTGCGTCAAGGGTGGCCAGCTGCTCCTCGCGAGCCGCGTCCTTGGCCCGGCAGATCGCCTCTTGAAGGGCCAACGTGGCCCCTCGGTAGGCGGCGTACAGCCGGGCTTCCAGATCGCGGTCGGTGGTGCGCCTCCTGCGCTGGCGCGTGTACGCACGCCTGTGTTGGGCGCACGCCACGCGCAGTTGTGACAGCTCAGCTGACCACCAATAGACCTGGCGTCGTGAGGGCCGCGACCTGGCCCGGGGCATTGCACTGTCGCAGATGTTTGACATTGCGTCCCGGAACCAAGCCGCCTCCTCGTCTACCCCCACGAGCTCAGCAGTTGTGCCGACCCAGGCCTGGACGATAGCCGCCTCCTGCAGCATGTCCTTGTCCAGCTTCTGGAGCACCCAACGCGGGAAGATCGCGTGTGACGACGACGACGACGATGTAGGAGTGGAGACGTCGAATCGGATATATCGGTGGTCCGATAATGTCTCCACCCCCTCGAGGACTCTCCAGCCGGTGACCCTACGCGCGACAACTGGACTTGCGAGAGAGACGTCCACAATGGACCCGCCCAGCTGCCGCACGCAAGTGTGCACCGACCCCCGGTTGAGGACGCACAGTCCCACCTCCAACATCCACTCCTCCACGAGCTCGCCTCGTGCGTCGGTGGCGGGGGAACCCCAAGCCGTGGATTTGGCATTGAGATCCCCAAGAACGATGGTAGGAAGGGGGCGATTCTGCCCAATCAGGGCCCCTAGGTTGTTGAGAAAAACCTCAAACTCTGCAAGGACCCTGTTGGGCGAGAAATATACCCCCACAACGAAGATGTTGTCCGCCACCGCTGCAACGCAGCCCGGACGCTTGGCGACGACCCGTAGAGGAGTCCGCGAGACGAGGGCGACGAGTGCCGCAGGATCACCCACCCAGTTGTCCCTGGGTGGGACGAAGTAAGGCTCCGCAACCGCCGCGATGTCTATCTCCCACTGCGCCATGCTTTGGACCAAAAGGTCTTGGGCCGCGGCGCAGTGGTTGATATTCGCCTGCAGGAATCGGTGGGCCATGTTAATCTGTGGTCATGGGTACCACCGACTCCCCGGCTTTCTCAGCCGAAGTTGGGACTGAGGGCGGCTGCGGAGCAGATCTCTTCCCCTTTCCCTTCCCCGTTTTGGACAGGCCACTCTTGCATTGCCTGGACCCAATGTAGTGCCCGGCATCGAGCCCTGCAGCCGCACAAGATGTGCAGTGCGGCTGTTGGGAGCACTGCTTGTGCTGGTGGCCTGTCTGTCCACAGCGGAAGCACTCCTCGCTGCGGTCCACCGTATCAATGCAGTCGGCTTTGATGTGCCCCGACCGAAGGCAACGGAAGCATCGTTTCGGGCGGTCCTCGAGCAACTTAACTTGGGCCGAGACCCACCCGACAAGAAGCCTGCCCCGCGTTACCTTGCGAGCCGCAGCGACAGGGCAGCTCAACCAGATGGTGCCCACTCCGGTCTCAGTGTGGCGCACCTCGCCAGCCTTCACCTCGCTCGGCTCACAGCCACCCGCTCTGGCCACAGCAGTGACGACTTCGGCGGTAGTGACCGAGTCATCCAGGCCTTTAATACGCAATTCTGCGCATTTGACGGGCCTGGAGACCCGGACGTCTTCAGGCCTGAAGGCCTCACGCATTTTGGTGGCGAGAGCTTCCGCCTTCTCGCCACTTGTTGTACCCGGGAGCTCATAGACGCGAGCTCCCGACGCCGTCTTCCTGTACCTCACCGAGGTGATGCCCAGGTCAGCCAGCGGGACCTTTTCTCTGGCCTCCGCTAGCACTGCCGCATAAGATATGCCACGCTCCTCCGCGCCTGGCTGCAGCGTGATTACCACAGCTGATGAGCGCGGAGAGCGTAGCGCCTTGTCCCTCTTTTTGGAGGCCTTCTTCTTCGAAGCCTTAGGACCTGCCTTTGGTTGTTGGGCAGGCGCCTTCGGCTTCTTTGCCTTCCTCACCACCGTGGTCCAGCCTTCGGCATCTGTTCTGGTACCTACGGTGGGCTGGGAGGCCGCCTTGGTGGAAGATGGTGCGTTTTGGGCGTTCTCTCCCACGAACCCCAAACCCGCTCTCCCTTTTTTTTTCCCCTTTTGCTTCCCCTTGGCCGGGGTTGCAGTGGGGGGCTGCGCCTGCGACTTAGCTGCCGGAGCCGAAGGTTTGGGCACCTCAGCTGGCTGCTTCGGTGCCTGCGCCGACTTCTTGGCGTCCGCAGCGAGTGGTGGCCGCAGGCGGACCTCCGGCAGTAGCCGGTCGTCCAGTCCGGCAAGCTTGGCGTCGACCATGGTCCCCACTTGGACCATGATTGCTCGGACTAGCTCGTTTTGGTCGAGCTGTGGACGGACCAGTTGCGCCCCAGAAACCGGAGCGACGACGGGAGAAGCCGCAACGACTGGAGCTGCCTTCTGCAGCTTCGTTTCCACCCGTAGCGCGTCGAACTCCTTGCGAAGCTCGAGCATTTCCCGCTGCATGCGGGCGTTATCCGCCTGCAGACGGGCGCACTCAGCTTGCAGGAGCGCAGTCTCATCAGAGACGGAGCGAGCGCTCAACGTCTCCACTACCTCCTTTAGGGAGGCCGCCGCTTGGTTAAGGGCACCCTGGAAGGAACCCTTTAGGTTGCGTGATTTTTTGACAACCTTTAGTATCATGTCGATACTTTCCTCCGCGTTTTGCTTGACTGCCGACGCTGTCTTGTCACTCAGCTTGCCGGTGTCATCGATTACCTTTTTCAGGTAAGCCCTCGACTTTTGGGCTCGCTGAGCTGCCTGAACCATCTCCTCCTCCGCCGACAGCCTCAGCGCCTTCTCTTTTTCAGCGTTCAGCTCCGCTTGAGCTGCCGCCAAACCAACGTATCGGCCGGTAGTTGGTGGTCGTCCTCGTCCCCGCTTTGGGGTATTGCGCCCCGAAAGCGAAGATCTGGACGCCGGCCTAGCCTCGTCTCCTGACGACGCCGACTCTCCAGACAGTGGCCGCTTGCGGAAAAACTTCCCGCAGTCGCCGCGCACCACCACCTCCATCTCACTCGATGCGGAGTCAGACTCCGCACCCTCCACAACGTCTTGGGTTTTGGGTTTTTTCTTGAATGTATCCATAAGATTCCCACGAGTATGGGGGAAATATTCGGTCCACCCAGGCAGTGCCCCCTGTACCTGGGTAAGCGTATTACTACCAGAGAGGCCGCCGGTTCTCTGGAGTGTGTACGTTCGGAACTGAAGATCCCATCAGCCATCCATCAAGTCGCCACGTACAAGAGCTTGAGATTCGGGGATTTTTTATAGAGGTTTACTCCTCGCAGCCCGGGCAATTAAGCCAAGACCCTCGTTCCTGCCCAAGAGACTCGAACAGGTTTACGATATGCACGACGTTGGCATTGCTGCCAGTCCGCCGGCCGCACACGCGGCCACCAGACCCGCCGACTCCGCGTCCGTAGACGCCCACGTCTAGTTTTTTATAGAGGTGCTTTCCTCGCAGCCCGTCCCGGCAAGCCGATGCGAGCCCCCGTTCCTCTCAGTGAGGCTTACGGTTTGTCCGACGGTGACCGAAGTCGCCGTCCGGCCAGTCAAAACGCGACTGACCGGAACCCGCCGCACCGATCGCTCCTCTCCGTGAGAAGCGATCCCACGTGTCTGGTTTTGGTCCGCGCCGGTAAAACCGGTACCGCGCATATCTGCGCGGCGTTCCCCTATCCGCCACCCGGGGGACGCGCCCGATACGAGACCAGCAACTCGTCCGGCAGGCCAGACTGACCCGCCGCGGGAACCTAACCTAACCTAACCTAACCTAACCTAACCTAACCTAACCTAACCTAACCTAACCTAACCTAACCTAACCTAACCTAACCTAACCTAACCTAACCTAACCTAACCTAACCTAACCTAACCTAACCTAACCTAACCTAACCTAACCTAACCCGAACGATTTTTAAAGTATTAGTTATTATCCGATTTCGACGTTTGATATCTCTAAAAATCCGTGATTGTATGGGCTATCTTATGGTATATACCAATCGCACCTGACTCGTTTGGTTTTTGAGTTATCTTCAATTAACCGTTTTTCAAACTTTGTAAAATTTGCGTTAAATTCAAAAATCCGTTTTTCCTTTTCTATCATACTTTTCATATTGCTTCCACTTTCTAAAATTCTATAATATAGTGTTCTTTTGATATCATCCAGGATTTATATCCCCAAATTTTTTGTTATATTTAATTTTGAGTTTTCAAACATATTAAAATTCACATTTTCTCACTAAAATTCTTAACATTTTTATTTCATCATATAGTCTTGTTTATTGTCACTTTTGCTCTCTTATTGGTTGTCGGACTGCTATAACTACGTTTTGCACTGGTTATAGTGTTCATATTTTTTAGTTGTTTTCATAAAGTTTTATGATACAACACGAAACTTTTCAGTGACTGTATTGCTAACTTTGCACATACTTTGAAACCCGCTAACACTATCCTTTCTTCAATTGTTTAGGCTATATCATATACTGTAAGTCCTATATTATATAGTATATAGTCCAATAGTAAAATAATCCGCTAAAATAATTAAAATAATTCATTAAAAAACCCGCCACATTGCACTTTTCAAATCTAAATAAAAACCACATTAAAACCATATAATATAATATAAAACAAGATGTCTCAGGCAGTACTTGACATCCCGTGCGAGGTAATTCTAGAACAAAATATCACCGCCTCAGCAAACAAATTGCTCCAAGACGCAAAATCCCAGCTAGATTTATCTGGCAATCTAAAGACGACCATTAAGGAATGCGTTATTAACAGTCTCACCGGGTTACACAACATGGTCGTCAACCTTAGTGAGACACGTCAGAGCCTTCAGCTGCAATTGGAGAGATTGAGGATCCAGTTAAAGGAAGAGTTACTTACTATTGAGAGAGAGCATTCAAAACAACTTGCAAAATTAGTAACAAACACGAGTATAACTACAGCAACCTCTAATACTAATAACGTCACCCCAGAGAACTTTATATTATTACCGACTGACAGAATCCTTGCCAAACTTGATGCCCTACGCCGCGATATACCATCGGACGTTGTCCAGCTACTGTCTGCTAAGCAGCAGAACACTCCGACGCTGTGTGAGGGAGTCCAGGACTGGGGGCAACTATTGGGAGAATTGAAGGAGTTGCGCAAGGCCGCTGAAGAAACTGGTAGGCAGATAGTGTCGCTTAAGGAAGGAGTCCCTTCTTACGCTGACGTACTCTCCCGGCCGGGTCGCACCCCTCTAAAACCCACACCCAGCCATTCGATCATAGTGTCCTCAGATCTGGAAAAGGATACAAGTGATGAAGTCCTCGGTAAAGTACGGCAAGCGCTTGACGCAAAGACATCCGGACTACAGGTACAAAAGATACGCAAAGTCAAAAATCAAAAGATTGTATTAAGTTGCACCAATAGAGAAGACATTATTAAAGTGACAGAAAAACTAACTAACAATGAATATTTAAAAGTCGAAGAGGCGAAGAACAAAGAGCCGTTAATAATAATAAAAGACCTTTTATCTTATAATACCGATGAGGACATACTGGCGTCATTAAAGACTCAAAACTCAGGCATACTCAACGACCTGTCAGAAGATGACTTCAAAGCAAGCGTCAAGTACCGCAGAAGGGCCAGAAACCCTCACGAGAACCACGTTATACTACAAGTCTCACCAAAGATGTGGCAAAGGCTAACTTCAGCGGGCAGGATGCACATCGACCTGCAGTACGTTACGGTTCAAGATCAGTCTCCCCTAGTACAGTGCACTCGCTGTCTGGGGTACGGCCACGGGCGCAAAACGTGTAAGGAGACATCTGACCGCTGCAGTTACTGTGGTGAATCTCACCTACGAGCAAACTGCCCCTCCTTCTCTGCCGCCGAAACGCCTATTTGCTGCAACTGCAAAGCGGCAAAACATCAAGACACGGCGCATAATGCCTTCGATAGAGACTGTCCCATACGTCGCAAGTGGGACACGATAGCGCGGTCTAGCGTCTCCTATTATTGTTAACGCCAACGGCTCCTCTATAATCGACAGTTCACAATTGCCACCCAATATAAATCCTGCTAAACAATACAAATTCATACAAGCCAATCTACAGCGAAAACGCCTTGCAACTCAGGAACTACTACAGGAAGCATCTAAACGTAAATTCAGCATAGCACTAGTACAGGAGCCTTATGTAGGGTCAACCGGAGAATTAAAACGGTACACAGGCACCAGAGTGTTTCAGTGCGGACCTAACAGATTAAAGCCAATAAAATCAGCAATCATTATTTTTGATGACGATTTAGTGATTCAAAATGATCAATCTATAAATACAGAAAACATTACCGCAGTCATTCTTAAGACAAATAAGTGGACTATAGGCGTAGTATCAGTATACTTTGAAGGCAATGAACCCCTAGAACCTTACCTGGATCAACTAAGACTCGTTATAGGAACTATGCAAACCGACAAAATACTTATCGGCGGTGATGTTAACGCATGGAGTCCATGGTGGGGAAGTGCAGATGAAGATAGCCGAGGCGAGATACTCAGAGGGTTTCTAGATGAGATAGAGATGCACATTTTAAATCAAGGATCTGTACCTACCTTCGACACAATTCGAGGTGGTCGTGTCCTCACCAGCCACGTGGATATAACAGCCTGCTCGCAGAACCTCCTGGAAAAAATCACAGAATGGAGAGTTGATAAATCGGTCACCAGTTCAGATCACAATGCACTTACCTTCAGCATAAGTCTTGAAAAACCCTCGGAAGAACGACCTAAAAGTGCCACTCGTGTTTACAATACACGAAAGGCAAACTGGAAACAGTTCTCTGAAAACATTAAGAAAACATTAGATACTCTAGAAATTACACAAGATAAGATAAAACAAATTCAAAACACAACAGATCTAGAAGACACAATAGAAAAATACATTAAATGCATACAAGATACCTGTAAAGAAACAATTCCATTAATAAAAAGCAATAAAAACAAAAAGTACTTACCCTGGTGGTCCGATGAACTGGAACGCCTGAAGAGAGAAGTAAACACGAAGCGCCGCCGAGTATCCTGCGCAGCCCCCTCCCGAAGACCGCACGTTGTCAGCGAGTACCTAGAAAGCAAAAAACAATACGAAAACGCAGCAACTCACGCACAGACCGAGAGCTGGAAAGAGTTCTGCTCAAAGCAAGATAGGGAAAGCTTGTGGGACAGCATATACCGTGTCATAAAAGCCTCAAATAGAAAAGAAGATGACCAACTTCTCACAGAAAACGGTGTAGTCATGAATTCGGCAAAATCGGCAGAGTTACTGGCAAACATTTTTTTCCCTGAAGACGACCCTAACACCGATAATGATTACCACAAAAGCATCAGAGATATGGCAAATAATATCAACAATCCTGATCATATCGAAACTGAAGATCAACCATTTACAGAGGCCGAACTCAAAAGGGTATTAAAGAACTTAAATCCTAAAAAAGCCCCAGGTCCCGATGGTTTGACAGCCGACATTTGTCTCGCCACAATATCTGCTCGAATGCCACTCTTTCTGGAAATAGCAAACAAATGCCTAACTCTATCACATTTTCCCACACCATGGAAAGAGGCTGCAGTAGTAGTACTAAGAAAACCCGGAAAAACAGACTACGCGCAACCAAAATCCTATCGGCCGATTGGTCTTTTATCAGTCCTAGGGAAGATCCTGGAAAAAATAATGACAAAGCGAATCAAGTGGCACATTCAATCCAGTACTAACCCACGGCAGTATGGTTTCGTCTTGCAACACAGCACAGAGGACGCACTGTACGACCTCATGAAACACATCAGGAACAACCTAAAAAATAAAGAGATCTCGATTATAGTCTCATTGGACATAGAAGGGGCGTTCGATAGTGCATGGTGGCCTGCCATCAAACACCAACTTGCAATAAAAGGCTGCCCCATTAACATCAGACGCATGGTGGATAGCTATTTTACTAATAGGAGAGTGGTTGTTCACTATGCGGGCGAAACTTCCCAAAGACCCACAACTAAAGGATGCGTCCAAGGTTCAATAGCAGGCCCCACGTTCTGGAACCTTCTGTTGGACCCATTACTTGATGATCTAAGTAACAAACAAGTTTATTGTCAAGCATTTGCAGACGATGTCGTTCTGGTGTTCTCGGGACTAAATACAAATAAAATCAAAAAACAGGCTGAAGAAACTCTTGCCTTTGTGCACGAATGGGGCATCAGAAACAAACTCAGATTCGCAACCCACAAAACTCAAGCGATGGTAATAACAAATAAACTGAAATATGATGTCCCAGACGTGTACATGGGAGGGAGTCCCATTCAGATGGTAAAAGAAATGAAAATCTTGGGGCTGATAATAGACTCGAAACTCACATTCAATAGCCACGCAGCACACATATCCCGGAAAGCTACAAATATCTATAAAATGGTCTCCAGAACCGCAAAAATAGAATGGGGGTTAAACCCAGAAATACTACGAACAATTTATACAGCAGTCATAGAGCCCACAATTCTATATGCTGCAAGCGCATGGGCCCCAACTGCAGAGAAACTAATGACCCAAAAACTACTTAATGGAATCCAGAGGGGATTTGCGCAAAAGATTTGTAAATCTTATCGAACTGTGTCGCACAATGCAGCAATGGTACTGGCCGGACTAATCCCCCTGGACCTACGTATTAGAGAAGCTGCCCTAATATATGTTGCCAAGAGACCCGACCTAACGCCCGAAGATGAAATTCGACAGACGGAAGATCGAGTCTGCTATAAACAAGCCCCGCATCCAGCCTTGGAGCCGGATATTGATTATATATGCTTGGGAGATATGTTGCCTGAAAACATCGAAGAATTCCTACTACCAAACGTTCAAATCTACACGGATGGTAGTAAAATTGATAACAAAGTGGGTGCAGCATATTCGTGCTGGATAAGTGGTTCTGAGAGACACACTAAAAAGATGAGACTGGAGTCACACTGCACAGTCTTCCAGGCAGAGCTTTATGCGCTCTATCAAGCGACAGAACTAGCGCATAGACTAAAGCAGAACATAGTGGCTGTGCTGAGTGACTCCAGATCTGCTCTAGATATCGTGAAAAATGCTGACACGTTCCACCCCTTGGCTTTTAAAATTAGAGCTAACATTTCAAGACTTCAACAAACGGATCGCTCAATCAAATTATACTGGATTAAAGCACACGTGGGTATACCAGGCAACGAGCGTGCCGACGATCTGGCAAAACAGGCCGCCCTCTATACCAGAATATCTGCCAGCTACGACCACCGCCCAATATCCCACATAAAGAAAGAAATACGGCACCAATCAATCCAAATGTGGAACACACGCTATAAAGAAGGACAAACAGCTGCAACAACAAAAATATTCCTCCCTGACATAACATTGGCCTATAAAATAATAAGAAGTACTCACCTGAAACCCATAATGGTACAAGTTTTAACAGGACATGGCGGATTCTCCGCATACTTAGCCCGTTTCAAATGTAAAGAAGATCCGTCATGCGTCTGCAACCCAGCAAAAGAAGAAACCATTACTCACCTTCTAATAGAATGTCCCAAATACACAAACTTAAGATACAATCTAGAATCACAAACAGATACAAAACTAACAATAGAATCTCTACCCGAACTATTTTCGAATAAAAGAAATAGACCACATTTAATACAATATTGCACAGAGATCGCAATCGACGCAATCACACGAAATAAAACAAGATGAACAAAAACTTCCAACTTTATATTTATATAAACAAAACAATACGCAATAAGTAAATAAAACATAAACAAAGTCTCCGACAACCATATCGGAGGGAAGAAAGAAAACTTATAAAAAAAAAAAAAAAAAAAAAAAAAAAAAAAAAAAAAAAACCTAACCTAACCTAACCTAACCTAACCTAACCTAACCTAACCTAACCTAACCTAACCTAACCTAACCTAACCTAACCTAACCTAACCTAACCTAACCTAACCTAACCTAACCTAACCTAACCTAACCTAACCTAACCTAACCTTTTTTTTTTTTTTTTTTTTTTTTTTTTTTAACGTGAGGGAAATGCATTACGCATTCCCCGCCGCTGGGAGGCGACGGGGATATGTGGGACTCTCCCCCGTGAACCCAATAAGATCCACGAGGGCCTACCCACTAAAAACCTCACATATTGCCTGCATCAGCGCATAAGTGGCGGGGAGGCGGGATCGCTATAGCATTCTACCGCCAACCCCACCAGCGCTATCCGCCCTGTAAAGTGGGGCGGATTCTTCGCTCCCCCCTATGTAGAGGTAGGGGGGTACAGGACTTCGGTGCAGAGGCCAGTGCAATGCAGAGGTGGGTCTCCCAACCCAGCCTCCGCGGGCCTCTGCTCAGTGAAGGGACGACAGCTCCGTCCCCTCACTGACCCTTTGGCGCATGGGTGCGCGTCACCAGAGGGAGAGGTGGGCCACATCAGGCAGACATGGGCACCACCTCCCCACCAGCGGCAGCTGGAGCAGGGGTCGGCCGCAGGGTTGCGGCCTTCCCCTTACCCTTTTGGGACACACTAGCCCCACAGGGCTTGGTGCCGATCGGGTGGTCAGCCTTTCGACCCGCAGCAGCACAGACTGTGCAGTGCGGATCCCTGGCGCACGACTTGGCCAGGTGGCCGACCTCGCCGCAGCGGTAACACTGCGTGCGGCGTTCCTCCTCGGACGTGCAGAAGTGCTGCACGTGCCCGTTTAGTAGGCAGCGGAAGCATCGGGTGGGCCTGGCATTGAGCAGTTTTACCTGCGCCGAGACCCATCCGACCAGCAGCCTACCTCGGGCCACCTTTTGCGCGGCTGCCACAGGGCAGCGCACCCATACGCTGCCAAGGCCGGAGGGGGTGTGACGTACCTCCCCCGCCTTGACCTCGTCGGCCGTGCAGCCACCCGTACGGGCGACTGCGGCGACGACACTTTCGGACGTCGCGGAGTCGTCCAAGCCCGAAATGCGCATTTCTGCGCACTTGATAGGCCTGGAGACCCGGACGTCCTCGGCACCCAGTGCCTCCCGCAACTTTGCCGCGAGGGCGTCGGCCTTCTCGCCGCTCTTCGCCCCCGGCAACTCGAAAATGCGGGCCCCGGTCACCGCCTGCCTGTATCGCAGGCCGGTGATCCCGAGGTCCGCAAGGGGCACCTTTTCCTTGGCCGTCGTGAGGACGGCCGCGTAGGAGAGGCCGCGCTCGACCGCGCCTGGCTGCAGCGTAATTACTACAGCCGACGAGCGCGGCACGCGCAGCCTCGGTGCCCTCTTCTTAGGCGCCTTCTTGGGCGCCTTTTTCTTCTGCCCCTTTGCAGGGGCGCCCGAGCCCTTGTTTTTGGGCTGTTCGGGCCCCTTCTTTTGCCCCTTTTTCTTGGCCACCGTGGTCCAGCCCTCCTCCGTTAGGACGGGGCTGGCAGAGGTGGTGGCCTCAGGGGCGGTCGCCACTGTAGAAGTCGAAGGCTGCGGAGGCTCCGCAACCTTCTTCTTCTTGGGCTGCTGCTTCTTTCCCTTGGGAGGGTCCGAAGCAGCAGCAAGCTGTGGGGCAGCAATAAGGGCAGGCGCCATCTGCACCTGCTCCGTCGCCGCCGGCAGACTCTCGACCGGAGCCGGAGAGTCCGCCCTTCTTCTGTCCGCCGCGAGGGGTGGACGGGTCCGCTGCTCAGGCAGCAAGCGGTCGTCCAGGGCGGCGAACCGCGCGTTCACCATGGTCCCGACTTGGACCATGATGGCGCGCGACAATTCCCCAACGTCCAAGGACGGTGGACGCGCCGTCGCAGCAGCCGCGGCCTCAGCCGCACCCTGCCGCTTCGCCATGGAGCGGACCTCACGGCGAAGCCTCTTCAGTTCGCTACTGAGGGCGCGGCCATGCGCCTTCAGGTTGGCGTTTTCGTCCCTCAGCGCTATCATCTCGTCGTTGACGAAACGACCGCTGAGGAACCCCACATCCTCGCGGATGGTCTCAACGGCCTCGTTGAGTATCCGCACGTATCCGCCCTTCAAATTTTTGGACGTCTTGGCCACCTTCGTCACTAACGACAGAGCGTCGTTGACCTTGTCCTTGACGTGGAGGCCGAACTTTTCCAACGCCACTAAGTCGTCAGAGTCCGAGACCTCCATTATCGCCCTCTGGCGAGCTTGGTTCCGCTGCTCGACAGCTTCTGCCTCACGGAGGAGCTCCTCCTCCGTGTCTAGCTCCCGCTGCCGAGCTTGCGCGGCCTTCAACTCGGCCTGGGCCTTGGCCACACCGACATATTTGCCGGTGGTTGGCGGTCGGCCCCTGCCTCGCTTTGACGCGCTCCCCGAGCGCGATCCGGACGATGGCCTCGAGCCGCCTTCAGGCGACGACGAGCCAGACCGTGGCCGTTTCCGGTAGGTTTTGCCTACCGCCCCGACCACTAGGTCATCCGCGCTCCTGAAACCAGACGCACTGCCGTCCGAAGTCGGCTCCACGTCGGTCCCCGAGTGTCTAGAGCCCTCCCGGCTCTTCCTCGAACTGCTCTTGCGAGCAGATGAGTGGCATTGGTCGCCCCCCCCAGAATACGAGGGGCAGACGGACCCCGAAGGGCCCGCAGAGGATTGTCCATCCGCGGAGCGGGTGGTACCTCCCTGGGGTAGTTTATATTTTCCAGGTGCCATTTCATAAAGTTTTTTCCTTTTTTGTGCCAGGGGTGTGGTCCCCTGGGACATCCTCGGGACGGGGTTCACCCCCGCCATTCAGCCCACGGCCGGACGTCACCAGCACGAGCTTAGGGTAATTTTATAGTGTTGTCTTCACGCAGCCCCCGGCCAATAAAGGCAAGGAACCCCCATCCCTGTCCCAAAAAGAACAGGATTACGGGTTCGGCCGGCGGTGGCCAACTGCCATGCCCGACTGCCCACTCTCGTGAACAGCCGGACCCGCCGCCCGCGCTCGTAACCACCTCCCCCTCCAGAAGGAGAGGAGGAAACAAGCACTCCGCCGTCGCCGCTGCTCGGAATACGTCCGAGACGCCGACCGGCTCTCCGCACCTCGCAAAACCGCAAGGTGCGGACCAACGACGGTGACCAAAAGGTCACGCCCGGCCAGACAAAAGGCGTCTGACCAGACCCGCCGCTATGATCGCTTCTCGCGAGAAAAGCGATCCCAACACAGTCAGTCGCTTGTTCGCATCCCAGTCATGTCCGAAAACGGACACGTACCTGGAGCGAACTTCCCCAACCCCCCAGCGACCGACTATGACCGCGTCCTCAATGAATGAGGAGCGGTCCCAACGCCTGGTTTTGGTCCGCGCCGGTCGAAACCGGTACCGCGCATATCTGCGCGGCGTTCCCCTATCCGCCACCCGGGGGACGCGCCCGATACGAGTCCAGAAACTCGTCCGGCAGGCCAAACTGACCCGCCGCGGGAACCTAACCTAACCTAACCTAACCTAACCTAACCTAACCTAACCTAACCTAACCATCGAACTGAGGAAATTTTAGTGTCGATGTTCTGCATTTTAATTTGATTATTTATTTTTACTTATACAAAGGGTTAGGCATAAGTGTCTTGGTACAATGTTCGGCTTCAGAACACCAGCAAAGAAGGTCCCTGGTACCGGGACGCATTCCCCAACACCCGAAAAGACTGGGTTGGAAAGCCCGACAAAACCCTCTAACGTGAGGCGAAGCATCGGGGAATGGGAATCCGGAAACAGGGTGACACAAGTTATACCTTCCCCTCCTGTTGCAAAGACGGTTCCAGCGGCCCCTCTAAAGCCAAAGCTGAGACCCGCGTCCTCGCAAGAGGGAAAAGCAGTTCCAGCTCGCAGGGTCTCAACCGAAGCCGTAGAGTTGTCAACCACAAGTACCCCGGTCAGTAGGCTAGAGGAGGCCAGAGCGTGCCTAAATAGGGCCAAGCTATGCCTCTCCTCCTCTAGAAACTTAAAGACCGATCTAAAAGAGGGTATCACGGCTGCCATCGATCGACTATACAAGATTGTGAAGGAGGCAGAGGCCGAACTAGCAAAGATTAGAAAAGAGAAGAGAAACGACGAGAAAGGGCCTGAAAAGGAAGAAGAAAAGATTACGACAGATTCGCTTAACATTGTGAAGGAAAAGAAAAGGCAGGACAGTCTCATTTTGGAGAAGATAGAGGAGAACAGGGCTATTCTTTTGGAAAACGGAAGGAAGGTGGAGGAATTAAGAAAGATTGTCACCGACAACCAAAAGGAAGTAATAGAGAAGGCAACGTACGCGGGTGTGCTAACTGCGGAGCCACGTCTGAGGCCGGCCTCAAACAATTCAGCTCTGCACTCCGTAGTTGTCACATCCACGGACGAAATGGAAACGGGAGAGGACATCCTAGAAAAGGTGCGGAAGGCTGTAGATGCAAAAGAAGGATGGGTACAAGTAGAGAGGGTTCGGAAAGCGAAAGACAGAAAAATCATCATGGGTTGCAAGAGCAGGGAGGAAAGGAAAAAAGTAAAGGACAGATTAGAGGCGGCGGGACAGAACCTGGTTGTCGAGGAGGTGAAGAACAAAGATCCGCTTCTGGTTCTGAGGGACGTTCTCCTCATTCACAGCGAAGATGAACTCTTGAGAGCCCTCAGAAACCAGAATAGGGACGTCTTTCGCGGCCTCGACAACGAGGAAGACAGAGTTACCATAAAGTTCCGCAAAAAGGCCCGTAACCCCCACAACAACCACATCGTACTAAGCGTGTCCCCTACCATCTGGAAGAGAGCAACTGAGGCTGGAAGACTGCGGATTGATCTCCAAAGCGTCCATGTCTGGGACCAAACGCCACTCATCCAGTGCACTCGATGCCTGGGGTTCGGACACAGCAAGAAACACTGCGCAGAACATGACGATCTGTGTAGCCATTGCAGCGGCCCGCACCTCAGGACGGAGTGCCCAGCAAAAGAGGCGAAAGAAGTGCCAGTATGCAGAAATTGCACCATTGCGGAACTTGGGGACTGCAAGCACAATGCTTTTAGCATTGAGTGCCCAGTCCGCAAGAAATGGGATGCCTTAGCCCGTGCCTGCATAGCTTATTGCTAATGTTACCCCAAAGTGCACCTCCCAGAACGGCAAAAGAACCAAAAAACTACAAATAGAACTAAAGTACAACACAAAACTAATAATAACACATCGAACCACAAATTTGAAACGGTTTCGTAAGAAACAAAATCAAATTAAAATAGATCGCATATTTAGGAAACATAAATTTATACAACACAAAATAAAACTAAATAATATCATACAAAACAAAAACTTTAAAAGTTATAAATTCATATACAAAATTTTAAATAAAAACTGTTTAAAAACTAAAAACTCGCCGTTAAGGTCTGAGGAACTTCTGGAAAACAAAAAGCAAACTGGCACCGAAAGTCGCAACATAAACACCACAGCACCAAATCAAATAAAAATTAAAAACACTGTATTACACATAAATCCACTGCGAATAAAACAACAAGCTAAGAAAGGAAAGAGAAGAATAAAGAAGAAAGGAACGACTAGGAAAAACACTCTCAAAAAATTTGAAAAGAAACAGGAAGACAAGGTATGACACCACTCTATAGTAAGAATAAAGTGACGGTCATACAAAAGAAGAATGAAGAAGCTTGTAAATACAGATGGACATAATATACATGGTAAAACACGCTCAAAACTCAAAAGTAAAACTAAAATATACAGCACAAGAATCAAGAATAAAAAACTCTACTAAATCCTTCACAACCGAAACCAACCAAAGCTGAGAACTGAAACGAACGAATGAAAAAGGCCCTGACTACGTTAGGGGTACAAAGACACCAATTAAAAAAAAAAAAAAAAAAAAAAACCTAACCATCGATTTTTCAATTACTATAGTTGACCATTTCACGCTTGATATATACCTTTAAAATCGCCAGATTTTTTATCTACGACATGGTATACTAATAATTGACCCCCCTTTTATAAATACGGAAATATTCAAATTTTTCAAATTTCAATATTCATCAAGGTAGACAAAAATTTTTTTTTTTTTTTTTTTTTTTTTTTTTTTTTTTTTTTTTTTTTTTTTTTTTTTTTTTTTTTTCGAAAATCGAAATTTGTGTTCCCTTGCTATAATTCGATTAGTAGTTAGTCCCTTTCTATTGCTTACATGTTCAGCTATTTAGATACATATATTTATTTATTACAGTCTATATACAAATTTTATTATTTACACACTTATGTTCTATGGGACTCTGATCAAATGCTCCTCACAAAATATCAAAATCTTGTAAAATCGATAACTTTTTAGTCTTGATACTTAAAATTACAAGAAAATTTGTAGTATATACACAAAACCTAAAACTTTCTTTTGTAGGAAGCGAAATTTTGATTTTCGAAAGAACAAAATTTTTTTATTAATATCTCACGCCAAAATTTTAACAAAATTTAACGAATCTCCACTTCAAAATTTCTTATTATTCAAAATTACTGATATTAAATCTGTCACAGAATATTTATTTAATACATTATATACAGGACTTTGTAACTTATAGTTACCTAGACGGGAAGCACATTATTTGCTTACTTTTTATATCAAGTGTATGACATACGAAATAAGTTTTGACTTGACTTGCATCTTTTATGCAAATTATCATTATGCCTATTGGCTAAAGTTTGACTTTAATAACTTATATATTGAAAAATCGTACTTCAAATATTTAAATTAATCTATATATATACATACTGTCCCTATTGACACTCCGGCAATTTACACCGTAGTTTGTGAAGCTCCTGACACTATTGACACTCCGGCCTTACACCGGAGACACATACTATAATATTATATTATAATAAACACGGACACCTCGGCACTTTACACCGAGGTAAAATTCAACTGTCAGAGCCTAGCATTTTAATCTGATTGATTGTAACGTACTACAAGGTTAGGTATAGGGAAGATTTCAAAAGATGTTCGGCTTCAGGACTCCCGCCAAGAAAATGACCGACACAGGATCGCACTCTCCGGCACAAGACCAGCCCGGACAACAAAGCCCGACAAAAACAGCCACATCTACTGTTCGACGCAGCATCGGAGAGTGGGAATCAGCCAGCCGCCCCGAACCGTCCCCGCCAGTGCCAAAGGCTCCTCCCGCGGCCCCTCAAAAGCCTAAACTGAAGCTCGCGCCCTCGCAGGAGGGAAAGGCAACTATAGCTCGCAGGGTTTCAGTTGAGGCCATTGAGATACCTACCGCCCCCGTTAGCAGATTGGACGAGGCTAAAGCATGTCTCAATAGGGCAAAACTTTACCTCTCCAGCTCCAGAAACCTCAAAACGGATCTCAAGGAGGGTATTACAGCCGCCGTGGATCGCCTCTATAAAATCGTGAAAGAGGCCGAAGCCGACTTGTCTAAGGAACGGAAAGGGAAAGGAGCTAAAACAGAGACAGAAGGCGAAGGACTAAATATTCAAGAGAAGGAGCGGGAAGTTATGGAAGATAGGGAGAAAAGAAGAGACGACAGACTTATTCTAAAAGGGATAGAGGAAAATAAGAATCTACTGCAAGAACAAGGAAAGAAAATTGAGGAATTGAAGACTATTGTTCAAAACCAGAACGAGACAATAGAGAAGGCCACGTACGCGGGTGTGGTGACTGCAGAGATGCACCAAAAGCCGGCTTTAAGCCGACCCTCACTGCACTCTATAGTCGTCACATCCACAGACGATCAAGACACAGGAGAGGAGATCTTAGAAAGAGTAAGAAGAGCTGTCGACGCAAAAGAGGGTTGGGTGCAAGTGGAAAGAGTAAGGAAAGCTAAAGACAGGAAGATAATAATGGGGTGTAAGACAAAGGAGGAGAGGAAGAAGATAAGGGATAGATTGGAAGCGGCGGGACAAAACCTCGTTGTCGAGGATGTGAAGAATAAGGACCCGCTTCTGATTCTGAGGGACGTTCTCGTCATTCACAACGACGTTGAGCTTCTCAAAGCCCTCAGGAATCAGAACCGGGAGGTCTTTCGCGGCCTCGACAGCGGGGACGATCGAACCGAAATAAAGTTCCGCAAACGATCCCGAAACCCCCAGAACAATCACGTGGTGCTCAGTGTGTCCCCCACGATCTGGAGAAGAGCAACCGAGATTGGGAGGATGAAAATCGATCTCCAGAGCGTCCACGTTTGGGACCAGTCACCACTGATTCAATGCACTCGATGCCTGGGGTATGGGCACAGCAAAAAGCACTGCATAGAATCTGACGATTTATGCAGTCATTGCTGTGGCCCACACCTCAGAACTGAGTGCCCAAAGCGCGAAGCGGGCGAGGCACCGGTGTGCAAAAACTGCACTGAAGCAAAAATGCCGGACTGGAAACACAATACGTTTAGCATTGAGTGCCCAGTCCGGAAGAAGTGGGACGCGCTGGCCCGCGCCTGCATAGCGTACAGCTGAAGCACCTTCGCAGCGCACCTCCTACAACGGCATCAGGAGCATAAAATATAGTAAAACCAAAATAAAATATTAAATTAAATAAAAGAATAATAAATTTGAAAACTGCTTCATGAGAAACAGTCTCAAATTACTCTGCAAATAAATTTAAAAACGATTTAAAACTGAAACAAAGTTAAATTAAATATAATAAAATAGAAAAACAATTGTATAAAGTTCCAAAAATGTAAGCCTAAGAATTGTGTATAATATAATTATCATAAAATTGCCGTTGTAGTTGAGGAACTGTTGAAATGCTTAAACGCAAGAAGATTAAAGAGTACGATTACGGAGTACTTACTCAAGAAATAAATAAAGTCACCTGAAACGAAATTACCAAGTTAACGAAAAAGAGCTGAAGCTGAAGAAGAGAATAATAAAGGAAGATATTTTTAGGAAATAATCAAAATCCAGAATGAATCGCACAGAAAGGTATGACACCACTGTATAGTCAGTATATAGTGACGGTCATACACCAGAGGAACGAAATAAGCTGAAAACTCCAAGAAGATTAACATCAAAAAGTAAAACAAGAAGGACAAAACATAAGCAAAACAGAAAAAAGTGACAAACAACAAGAGCAACAACCAAGATCCTAACCCTCAACAACCTCAATCAACCGAAGCCAAACAACTAAAAATACAAAAGAATACTAAAGACCCTAATCATGTTAGGGGTACACTCAGACCAAAACTAAAAAAAAAAAAAAAAAAACCTAACCTAACCTAACCCATCGATTTTTAAAGTGTTATAATTGTCCCTTTTACGTTTGTTAATGTCCCCAAAAATCGGTAGATATTTTATCTACAATAATCTGCTGACTGAATTGACCCCCCTTTTATAATTGCGGAATTATCGATAATTTTCTCTTTTCAAATTTTCATCAAAATATACAAAATTCTATAAAATCGAAATTTCCGTTTTCTCTACTTAATAATTTGTTTTTAAGACTTTTAAAATTCAAACACTTAAATATCTTTGTTTTAGTATATAAATATCACTGATATCACGTACCCTTTGAATATCAAAACAGGTTTACTTATAATAATAGCTAAATATACATTTTTTTTTTTTTTTTTTTTTTTTATTGACGATTCTTAGACATAAGTTATAAAAAAAAAAAAAAAAACGATAACTTTCGTATTATTGACGTTTAAGCTATCATTGATAGCTTAAAATATACAGGAGGGACAAAACAAGTTTTTGTAGGAAACAGAAATTTGATTTTCGGGACTAAAACATTATTTGTCACAACAAACACATTGATAAAATTCCAACTTTTTGAGTGTTGCATTTTATGCAACAATTATCTTTTACAGTTTTAAATTTACATGCCTATTGGCTTCATATTGACTAAACACTTGCTGAAAAGCACTCAATTATCTAATTATCTTAAGTCTATTGACACTCCGGCATTTACACCGGAGACTTCTGCAAAAACATCTGACGTCTTTTGACACTCCGGCCTTTACACCAGAGATATTATTTACACTTTTACGCTTTATTCCTGACACTTCGGCTTTTTACACCGAAGTTAACATAGCAACATCAGTGTTTTTGCATTTTAATTTGATCTGTCACTATACAAAAGCTTAGGTATAGGAAGGAAGGAAAATGTTCGGCTTCAGAACTCCCGCGAAGAGAGCCCCGGAAACGGAGTCACACTCCCCGACACACAAGCCTAGCCCGCCTAAACCATCACAGGTGAGACGCAGCATCGGGGAGTGGGAATCCGCAAGTAAGGTGACACCCACAACATCTTCCCCTTCTTCTGCAATAGCACCCCCGGCGGCCCCCCTAAAGCCGAGACTGAAACCCGCGCCCTCCCAGGAGGGAAAAGCAATACCAGCTCGCAGGGTCTCGGTCGAAGCAACCGAAGCACCACCAACTAACACCCCTGTCAGTAGGTTGGAAGAGGCCAGAGCATGCCTAAATAGGGCGAAACTGTGCCTCTCCACCTCAAGAAACCTAAAGACAGACCTAAAAGAGGGTATCACAGCCGCAATCGACAGGTTGTACAAAATTGTAAAGGAGGCGGAAGCCGAACTAAATAAGATACGAAAGGGAAAGGGAGAGGTAGGAAAAGGGCCTGAAGTGGAAGAACAAACTACAAAGTTGGGAGAAGTTATAAGGAAAAAAGATAGAGACGAGAGCCTTATACTGGAAAAATTGGAAGAGAACAAAATCATAATGTTGGAGAACGGAAGAAAGGTAGAAGAACTTAAGAAGATTATGATAGACAGTCACAAGGAAACGCTCGAAAAAGCCACGTACGCGAGTGTGCTAACAGCGGAGACACAATCCAGACCGGCCACAGACCGACCAACCTTGCACTCCGTTGTTGTCACATCCACGGACGAGATGGAAACAGGGGAAGATATTTTGGAGAAAGTGAGGAAGGCTATAGACGCAAAGGAAGGATGGGTACAAGTGGAGAGGGTCAGGAAAGCAAAGGACAGGAAGATCATAATGGGGTGTAGGAGCAAAGAGGAAAGGAACAAGGTCAAGAACAGACTAGAGGCAGCGGGACAAAACCTCGTTGTCGAGGAGGTCAAAAACAAGGACCCGCTTCTGATTCTGAGGGACGTGTTGCTGATTCACAGCGAAGACGAACTCCTCAAAGCCCTCAGAAATCAGAACCGGGGGATCTT